>JABFPN010007252.1:0-10525 GCA_022817305.1 Leptoteleia sp. ZL-2020
ACTTTTTTCTCAGTGTACTAGGGCAGAAACGAACGAAAAAGAAACAGAAAAGAGAATGACAAAGAAATGGTTAGTAAAAGAGACGCTCAATTTTATCTAATTTTATCTATTATACAGGGAAAAAATAAAGAAAACTGTGCGGAAAGTATATGTTCGCACGGTTTTGAAGAGAGTGAAAAATAACCTTTATTCCGCATAGTTTACAAGTACAACATGACGAGTTTTCACCGTAGGTATGACAAAAATAACTATTTTATTATACTGTATCACAGTAACTTGTACAATACTGATAACCTCTTTTACAATGTATATTAAATATGACAAGAATTGTAATTTGTCCCCATTTTTACATCTAGTATAATAATGTTTATCCCAACTTTTTTCTCAGTGTAGAACTGCCTACTTATTGCATATGTGTCGCATTTGGGGATAAGTGCTGCCTTTAAAAGAGATCTCAAATGGGCACGCCCGGTTTCAAATCGGGCCCGTCTGTGGCGTTGGCATGGTTACCCGGTTTATAGGTTACTCGGTTGGGACCATATTGGAACCCGACTAGATAATCAGACCGGGGAACGATTGAGGTGTAACGCCGGGTATTCATATGGTCCCAGTTGGAATGCCACCTTACAAATAGACACCAATGGTAATCCGGTTGAAGCCCGGTTAGGTTAAAATCGGGTTGCCCCAACACAAACAAACGTGAATTCTGCATGACAACCAGGTCGGGGACCGGTCAGGTTGAAATCAGGTTGCCCCAATACAATCATACATGAATTTTTTATCATATTTAGGTTGAGGCACAACTAAGTCCAAATGAGGTAACCAAGTGGTAAATATGTAGATTTGCTATTTTTATAAAATAATTCAACAAATTTTAATCAACTAGTTTTCGATTTATATTGATATTCTGAAAGTATAATGCTCGAATAAAGTTTATTTTAATTGTAATTTCGTGTACGCAAAATGACTGGGTGCCAAACAAAAGATTTCTTATTTTGAGGTTAGAATTACTATATTTGAAATATATATTAAAGGTTTATTATCCTTATCAATATTGAAATAATAAAGTATTTTAATGTTTGTAATATACAAATCTCTGTTTGTAAGTTACTATATAATTTTTTTTAGTGTAGAAATTTTAACAGAGACTGATGACTGGATATTCAATTAGGATCAAAGCGGAGGTACCTGGTTGGGGTCCAACTGGGTTACCTTGCCAGGGCCCGGAAATTTTAACATTACCGGGAAATGTAGTGTGGTCCCGGTTAGGTTCCGAAATGGATGCCTTTAAGGATACCAGGCTGGGGCCATATGTATGCCCGGCGTTACACCCATATATAGAGCCCGGTTTGGGTGCCCAGTCGGGCCCCGGTTGCGAGGCATGAATGCCCGGTCGGGACCGTATTTCAGCCCAGTTTCAGTTCTACTAGGGTGTCATTAAGAAAAGAGAAAAAGAAAAAAGAAGAGCAATGGATTGAATATGTAAAGGATTTGAATGCCGCTCCACATGGAAAAAAATGGATGGTTGGAACAAATAAATGTATGTTTAATCTAAACATACGGCATGGTTAACTTACATGTCAATGGATCAAATATACTGAGTATGTTTACGACAATAATACAAGTATGTTTGAAACTGTTTTATATAGTACAAAAAATTATTTTCCATATATGCTAATTAAATGCATAGGCATATGATTCAATAAATTCAAAAACCGACGTGAAGATAGACATAGAAATGTAAAACAAATGAACAGCAAGTTCGAATTAATACAGTATAATAAATTCAAATATACTGTATGGTTGTATCAAACATGGTAGCATTTTTGATGCAACAAACTGATTTTATTAATTTAAACATAATATATTATTACGATAACAATACTGAACTCACAATGCTAGTATGATTGTCGTAACAATATCATTTTTTTCTGTGCAGATTCTTGCGCTGTTGACAAGGAGCCGTATTCACAACATCGACACACGCACACCGTGATTTTTGCGTGGAATCAGTGTTTTGTTTGTATGTATGCATGTATGTGTGTGTATGTATGTATGTATGTATGATGTAGCATTGCCAACCTACAAAAAATAGTGTGCGTGTGTCGATGTTGTGAATACGGCTCAAGAAATGTGGTGAAACCTTTGCGAATAACATATAAGAAACTAACGAAACTAACTTTACGTTCTTTGCTTCAAAATTTCACGGAGAGAAAAAAATATTAATTTTTAATAAAAAGTTTACTAGTTTGGCATTATACTTGCAGAAATCATTATATGGCAAACCAATTGAATAAAATTTATTAAATTAGTTCCCATTTTTCACATTCCCATTTTCATAACGCTCTCATTTTCATAAAAATTTCTTCCCCATTTTCATCAGAAATGTTCCATTTGTTTCGTTATTGAAACGCTACATCCGGTTCGCTGTTTAACCAATAATAACTGAATATCGCTGGCGGGAAATTTAAACTTGCTTAATTCATTAATAATTGTATACAGTTTAAGGCAGGTTACAACCGAAACAACCGAATAGAAATAACCAATGAAAATATACATGCGCTAAACAAAGCAATTGCGCCATAACGAAAATGAGAGCGTTTTCGGTCTCGAACATATGGAAAATGGGAGCGTCGAGTGTAATTGGTTTATGAATGACATAGACAATAAATTAGCGACGCTGATGAATAGCGACATCGAACGGTCAAAACATGAAATAAAGTGTTTGTCAAAAATTAGAATTCAGTTTATTAAAATTTGTAATCCCCGGTCTCTTAATTTTTAATATTCTTTTCTCTCCGTGTTGTATTGAACATTTATTATTTCAGAATATAAATATATCTTTGTAAAGAATTCAATAAACTGTTAAATTAAACAAAAAACTTAAACACCACTAATGAATGTCTTTTATAATATTAAGAAAAATAAGCATAAAAGTTTTTATGTTTTTCATAAACAAACTGTGAATATCTTAACAATAAAAAGAATTTAATTATTATGAATTCTAAATAGCTTTTGTAATATTTACACCAAATAGGAGTATGAAAACTGCAGCTATACATTTATCAGATAATCTTAGTGGACTCAATAAAATGTTACTATCGCTTTAAAGTTTAAACATTATAATTCTGTTACGGGACCGAAGAATGATTAGCTTTCAAAATACGAAATGCAATTATTTTTTGTTTTATTTTACATTCCCATGTCTTTGCAAATGTAAATAAACAATGGTTTCCCTTTCTTTTTTTTCCACATTTCCCTAAAAATGTTCACAAATATAGCTTATTTATAATGATTCCTTTAAAATCGTTGTATAATTTCTATTACGTTCCTATTACGAATAATTTATAAACACATTCTAATGTTCGTCCTCAAAAATATTAACAGCATATTCTTGGAAAACGCACCTTTCATTAGCATACGGAGAGAATCGATTAATAAGAATTACTGACATTGTTAGTAAATTGGTCATATACTTGCAAAATTTGAGAAATTACTATCTTCTAAACATATCAATTATATTCTTAGAAAACTGACAATGCATGTTAAAATATTTTTAAAATATTTTAACTATCTGACTATCTGACCAAGCAATTATCAGTGTGGATAATTATGTCATTAATTTTCTCCATCTTTTTTCTCCGTGTATAAAATATACAAGCAATATTTTTAAAGTTAAACACAGGAACATTTTTAATAAATATTTTTGCAATATTTTCTGCTATAAGTGTTGTTAAGAGCAAATAAATGGTATACGCTAACTTACAGTGAAATTTTTTACACGCTTACTGCCATCTGGAATCAGCATGCTATAGCGGTAATCGCTGCACTGACGCAAAGCGTTTAGTATTCCAAGTTACGTGATAAACTTTTTTATTTATTTGTTTTATATTAATAATAATTATAGTGCTGTTTTTATTTTTAATGCGATGATTAACAGATAAATGACAAATAATAATATATGTTCAATTTAAAATATATAATAAATAATTAAATTATTAAGGAAATTATGAGTATGAAAATGATAATGAATATATAAATAACAAACAATTTCATTTTTGCCATTGTGGATTTCGGATCAATAACATATACGACAACTTATGCAAAAATAGCATACACAAATATTAGGAATTCGAGAACCAACGAATTTCGAGGACATTTGTAGACTTGTTGTGTGTTTGGGAAGGCCCCCCCCCCAACCTACCCCAAACGCTTCGTTTAGATTTTTACAGTTGATATAAAAATACATTGAATATAAATAATTGTATGAAATATGTATCAAAATTGAGAATTAACAAAGTTTTTAGTAACTCTGCCAAGTACATTATAGCACATTATTTTTATGTGAGTTTAATTCAATGTTCAGGAAATGGAAACAAAGTCATTCATTTATTTATAAGTTCGATAAAATAATACATTTTTTATTTATTTAAAAAATTGTTGTGTAAATGAATACTTATTGATGAGTAACTACACTGAGAAAAAAGTTAGGATAAACATTATTATACTGTATGTAAAAGTGGGGACAAATGACATCTTCCTATCTTAGTTAATATACAGTTTAAAAGAAGATATGACATAAACAATAATTAACTTGTACAATACTGATAATTTATTTTAAAATGTATTTTAAATATGACAAGAATTGTATTTTGTCCTCATTTTTACATATAGTATAATAATTTTTATCCCAACTTTTTTCTCAGTGTATGAAAGTACATCATATTCATATTTTTATTTGCAATATTATTCTGTAGATAAAATATGTATATTATAAATAAAAAGAAGATTATGATAATGAATTCCTTTTAGTTTCATAAAAATAAAATTAAATATTTGATTTACACGAAGCACATGAAATTAATTGTACTATAAAAATGAATTTGTGGACGATTTGATACTTCAGTTAATTCCACATTCTCAAGTTGGAAGTTCCACAAGATCTATGAAGCATGTAAAATGTTGGAAGGCTCGAGAATTCGGGTTATATTTTGTCAAAAATGTTACTAAAAATATACTTCAAAGATTGGTTGCTATTAAATGAAGGAACATACATTTTATTAGTGCAAAGTATAAATATCGAGACTCTTAAGAAAAGTATTAATCAATATTTACATGAAAGTTAGATATTAAATAATTTTGATAGTTATTTTAATTTTTTAAGAATCGTGTTCCAATTCTCAACAATTCGGTGCGCAACTTATTTATCTTTTGAAATGTCACACTCATTGTTTAGGCGGATTCATATTACCAAACATCAGAAATCCTTACCAACCTAACTAGCGATGCCAATTATTGGGCAATTCACAGACACTGAGAATATATTACATTTTTATGTACACTATGTAAATTATTATTTTAAACATTTATGTTGGATTGATTCTATGGTCAATTAATTTTCAATTTACTATGACTCCTAATTTTATTTAAGTAAACCAAATCAAGACAGTTGAACGTCTGCTTGTCTGGTCCACGGGTTCCTTTTTTTCGACCAAGAGCATCTTGGAATTGATCCCGATGTAAATAATTAGAATAAATCCAATTCTTCATTTATATAAATAATTACAAATAATAAACGAAAATTCATTATTTATCTCATTTGCCTTTAAATTTAATTATTATTCATATATTGAATATAAAGTACATTTAACTAAAAATAATACATATCTTTTATGAGTGTAATTTATATCATTAATCATATCTTGTTTTTATATATATTAATCATATTTTGACGTCAAGGTGCCCTACACTCAATATATTTGTCGATTGCCTTCTTTAAAAGAATTATGATGAAATATTTGGAATTTAAAATTGTTAGAATACAGTGCGCAATATATTGTTCCAATAAAACAGGCCAATATCCCATTCATAATAAATGAGTAATAATTGTCCGTAAAAAGAATATCTATATAATTGACGATCAACTCCGCTGCCAATGAAAAGCCGATTACCGCGAGTAATATTAAATTATGCAGCTTGACACTGAAAATAATATAAAATTTACATTAATTTTAATTTTATGAAAGCATCCGGTTAAGGTGATATTCAAGGTCTGCTGTCGCGGCGTTAGTGTCTTTTTAATTGAAAATAATAGTAATAATTATTTTGTAAAATAATGACCAGACCGCTATTCTTTAGCACCGGGAGAATATTACTGCCTATATAAACATGATTGTTGAAAAAGACTGATGAAAAACGGTGTGATTAGAATTTTTTATCGACACATCGTACATTTAAAACCAATTCACACTGCTTTTTGTTTTTCTTCAAAACACATCATTATAATCGACAATACTCTCTTAACATCGTAGAATGGCGGTCTGGTAATATTATAAAATTATTATCCATTTCATTTTTATAAACGAAAACATCAAAGCGGATACCTCAGAGCGCTACCCATGCTTTGAGCATCACCTTATGGAAATGCCTTGAAATTAATCCTGCACTGCGAAAAAAATCTGCCTTACAAAGTCTGAATTTAAAACCAATGACTCTAGAATCCAGACTACGTTATGTACATAACAATAAATCTGTCAATTTCTCTATTACAACATAACCAAACTTTCGATTTTTAAATGATTTCAATTAATTATTTTTTTATTTAATTAATTATAAAGCCTCAAAGTAGTATCAATTTCAAACTTCTTTTTTGCAGCATAAGAAACTAGAAAAGATCCTGCCATTGTTCCCCGCAGCATTTTAGTATCTCATCTGTTTCCTTATCTTGGTTCTCACGATCTTGAAATTTGTATTCAATTAGGGAAATACTATATTAGGAACCAAAATAAGATTCAATAATGCAGCGATGAAACGTTTAAACTTTGTTAAATAAGTAAATAAGAAAACCTCAGAAGTTTGCTTTTCACGTAGACGGGACAACAAATTACGTATATCACATGGGCCTAAAACGAGCAAGTCGCCCAAATTAGGCCCATGGTATATCGTTAACTATTTCAGCACTTTTATCATTGTCTTAGCTTTCAGTTTTTATATTTCAATTTACTTATTTTAGTAGAGAATGCAGGCGTACGTAAGTTTTGCAAAATCGATTTGTTATCACGTCAAAAGTATTTTTACATTACTTACAATCTTAATGATGAAGGTAGTTTGCGATTCCAAATTTTCGATTGTGATTCTTGGTTACGATCATCGTCTTTTCCAATATTTTTCATTACTAGTTCTGTTGTTCTTTCTTTATGGTTGTTGGCTCTAATATATAGAATTATACTAAAGAAATATGGAATTAATTGGGGCAGTGTCAAATACCACATTTCATTTTCGGAATCTGCAATTACATAATTTAATTGTCTGTTGATAGTGTATAATGTTAATATAATAATATTTAACAATAATATTATACAATAACATTATATTGTTTCAAGTATTAATTATGAACCTGTAAAGATAAATTAGTAAATCATTTTCTTTCAATAGAAACGATTTTCTTTCAATAGGGAAATGACATAGAGTTTTAAATAGTTTAAAAGGGAAACAATCACTTTTATTATACGGAATCATAATAATTAAAGATGCTAAAGTATAAAACCTTTTCCAAAACGAAAAATGTAAACAAATGATGATTCAATACTACCGGGACAATTCTCTACAACATTCTCATAAGTTTCCTATATGCTTCCCATAACTTTGCCATAAATATCCAGAAAATTTCTCACAAGATCCATGCAGGTACCCATAAGTTTACCATAACCTTCCTATAATGTTTCCATAACTTTCTCGTAGATCTTCCATAAGCTTTCCATATCACTCTCATTACCTTTGCATAATGTTTCCATAAAATTTCCCATAAGGAGAAGCCATTTGTTCCCAATTTTATGTGCAGTATAATAATTTTTATCTCATCTTTTTTCTCAGGGACCATAATTAATAAGTGAAAAAAGTATTGATGAAAAGTTTGACAATAAAGTAACGTACTTTTGAAGAAACAATGTCTAGCAGATATTATAGTTGCAAGGGAAACGTCATATAATAATATGAAACTGATGTAAAGGTAGGAAAATAAAAAAGGAATACGTCCGTAGTAGAATAAACAATTAAAAGTATCTCGTAGTGTATAGAATTTTCTGTAAGAAAAATTTTTATATAATAATTAAAATTAATATTTTTGTATGCATTTGTATAAATACGTCCAATGTTGCTTTTGAGGAGCTTTTTGCATATGTGTCGTATTTGGGGATAAGTGTTGCCTTTGAGGATAGTCCACAAATGCATACTCATGTAGTCGTTTTGACTACATTTTATACTTTTTTTTAGAATTTGAGGACTATCTCGAGCAACACGGCCATGTGCCCAATTTCGTAAGTTTAGTTAGATGATTAAAGGTATATCCCGAAAATCTTGGATTAGCTTATTTCCAAATTTCCCTTTTAAATTTGAAAATTATTTGAATATTAAATCTTCAGTAATATATCAAAACAGCAATAAATGAGGGGGGTCTTCAAATGCAAGTTTGAACATTATTATACAAAAAAAAAGTGTTTAGTGAACTACTAAATTTCTATTTAAAATATATATATTGTTTGACTATTATTAACATAAGTAGAAATTATAATTATCGCTGATTTTATGAATGCTGCAAGGAAAATGAGTTTATCTAGCAATTTTTAACTAATTTATTAAGAATTTATTCTATTTGCAGAAGGACCTACATATTAAATCGACTAAAATGAATATTTCAACGTTACATAAACTGTATGGCTGATTCAACCATACACTTATCTAAGAGGGACTGAACACAACCTCAATATGTCAACGAAAACTACTTGGATTTCAGTGTGTTGACGATTAGATAAATTTGTATGGCTGATTCAGCCATACAGTGTATGTAAATTGAATGAACTAGCTAGGTTAGTTTTCATAAATTCGACTCACATAAATTTGTTTGGCTACTATAATTATAATTTCTACCCATGCCAATAATAGCCAAACAATATATCTAACTTAAATAGAAATTTACTAGTGCACTTCATATTTTTTTTCCGTGTGACCATGTGATTTCATTGAATTACATACATGTATGGCTGAATCAGCCATACAAATTTATCTGAATTTCAATACATTCAAGTCGAAGAATTTTTCATTGACATAAGGCTATACTGAGAAAAAAGTAGGGATAAAAATTATTATACATACTAAATGTAAAAATGGGGACAAATTACAATTCTTGCAATATTTAAAATACATTTTGAAAGAGATTATCAGTATTGTACAACTTACTATGATACAGTATAATAAAAATGTTCATTTTTCTTATAACCTCTTTTAAACTGTATATTAACTAAGACAAGAAGATGTCATTTGTCCCTCTTTTTACATTTAGTATAATAATTTTTATCCCAATTTTTTTCTCAGTGTATATTCTGTGTCCAAGTTAGATAAGTCCATGGTTGGATCAGCCACACAGTTTATGTAATTTATTTTAAACTATTAATTTTCGTTTAAAATCACTAATTTTATATTCAATGGACTCGAACGTAAACGAAAATTAGAGTTGTTTTAAGAGTTTATACATTTAAACAAGCACCCCTAGTAAAAATCAAACATATATGGTCCATATATGGATTAAGAAAAAACATATATGGTCATATATGGATTACGAAAAAAACATATGTTCATATATGGATTACGAAAAAAATTTTTTTCTTTATCCTATATGATCCATATATGAACATATATGTTTTTTCTTAATCCATATATGACCATATATGTTTTTTTCGTAATCCATATATGACCATATATGACTATATATGACCATATATGTTTTTTCTTAATCCATATATGGACCATATATGTTTGATTTCTACTAGGGACGTAAAGATATATTTATATGCATATAGTTTGATTGTGAATTCAATAAGAAATTCAATTGTATTTTCATACATAAACAGATTCTTTCAGTCTCAGTTAATTTCAATCAATGATAATGTTTAATATAAATCATTATGGGAAATTCATACCTTTTACAAAAGCAGTCGTAGATGAAGAACACACATGTTCCAGAATATTGCATGGATTTTAAAAACAGGATTACGTATCCTAAAATAGTACACAGACTTTATTAATTTCATTACTGCAAAGCAGAGTTGTCCAAAATCAATTAAAGTAATTGATTTCTGGTCCATTATCAATTACTTTAATTACTTTTAATTAATAATTTAAAATTATCAATGAATCAATTAATTTTAATTAAATTTTCAATTATTGTATTAAAAGTAATGGATTAATTAAATTTTCAATTAATCAATTACTTTTAATTGAATTTTAATTATTCAATTACTTTTAATTGAATTTTAATTGAATTCCATTACTTTTCAATTACTTTTCAATTACTTTGTACGTTTTTTTATTATTTTGTTATTATTATTGTTTTTTATTTATATATATATATACCCTAGTAAAAATCAAACATAGGGTGCATCCGATAGGTCCGCGTGCATGCACGCGTGCAGACCTGTCTGTGTTTCAGAACACATTTACCATCTATATAACACAGAGAGGTCTGCACGCG
>JABFPN010007253.1:0-10524 GCA_022817305.1 Leptoteleia sp. ZL-2020
CGTTGGCCTAACAGCGCGCCTTCTTTTGTTTTACCGAAATTATATGACTGTTTTACCGACAGAGCACGGTTCACTCTATTCACAGCATAATTGTTACTAGTTCACCATGTAGGATCAACAGCGTATGGCCAACATTGTCTAGCAATGTTATTCCTATGCCGTTATTTTTTCCCGTGTATCTATTCCCAAAAAAATCCTTTACATTGCAAACCTTACATAGGGGTGCATTAAATTATTTGTCTTAACAGGGTGGTATATAAAATTCCAATCGTTTAACAATTTTTGTGTCAAATATTGAAAAATTCCTCTGCAAGATTTCAACTAAGAGAACAGAACGTTGAATAATACTTTTAAGAATGTCAAAAATAATACATAATGTTGTTCAGATCATATTTAGAGAAGTCACAAGCATAGAAATTGTAAAACCAAACAAATCTAATTATTTTAATTTGATTAGATTAATAAAATATTCTGTTGAATTAATAAAGCGATTTGTTAAGTATATATGGTTCATTTAATAAAATTTTTCTCTGCATGTATAGGTGATATTGTCGAAATCTGAGAATAATCATGAGAGTGAAGATGAACACTGTTTCTAACCCATATAGATATAAAATTTATGCTGCACACATTCGATCTGATGTTTGTAAGCCGCATAATGAGGTTACCATATCAGAAAGCATAAAAAAGTATAGGTTTGACAAGACTAAAATATAAAAGTTTCAATATCTTAACATCCCTAAAGTCGGTCGCCGTCCTCGTGATAAATCCCAAATTCTTCCGTGATTTATTAATGATATAATCAATATGTACATCTTAATATCAAAAATTACACCTAAATCTTTAAAATTAGTTGCTGCTTCAAGTGAAAATTCGTTAATTATGCAAACAAATTCAATTATAATAAAATTTACTATCTAGTGTTAGATTAGGTGCTGATCTATAATAAAGATATACTGATCATGTCGTAACTAAAATTTTATCCACTGATTGTAAAGAGTGGGCCTAGTTCTCTCTCGTTTTTGATACTGTTGCTTCTCCAGTAAGTCTAGAAGTGTTATGATTTGGACAATAGTTTACTAATTATTATTTTTCTACTGGGAGAAATTAGATCATCAGAAATAAGTAATAGTAAAAGCTGGATGTAATTAGTAATTATTAGGTACTAAAATTCATCAACTAAAAATAAATTATACGTTAAAAAAGTTCAATCAGCTGCAGATTGCAAATATAATTTAATTGTCAAATACCTATTGCTGGCATACAGCAGGAATTATATTAAATTAAATACATAGAAATTATGTCAATAGCTTAGAATAATTAAAAGCATCACTGAGTAATGCATTATTTACTCGCATTATTTGTTATAAGATAATCTAAAGGTTAAAGTATGAATTATTAATACTTAAATATTTTCTTTTTCTAATATTACCTTTCCTATTATACTATCATACTTTCAATTCAGACATTATATTTTGTTTTCAATTTATTGTCATAAATACTCCATAATACTTTAATTTTACAAATTCACAGCAGAGTAATTGAAAATTGTATTCAGAAAACTCTACCGTTCATTTATTAAAATGATTACCGCAGTTATAATGTACATTGACATAGAATGAACATTAGTTATAATATTACCCCGCCATAACCATTTGATTTAAACCATGAAATGTATTAAGCGGAATCGCGATTCAAATGAATTTAATTCCCTATTAAAAATGAAGATAATAGAAGAATTTAATCAATTACAAATCATTCACCACATCATTCAATGTATAATCAAATCAGTTGGCGAAAAGACAGGCATATTCTCCCGTGAACTTTAGTCCCATTCCCAAGAATTTTTGCCAAGAATTTCTTCATCTCCTCGTATCCAGAAGATCGCACGATCTACGCGATTTGAAACGCATGTATTAGTGTATATCGTCATTGTTATGCATATCGGCCAGTTTATGGTTAAAGTTTTCAAGTTTGTATACGTCACTTTACAACCAACGGCGTGCCTAGTAACGTGCGCGAACTGATAAAGCGCAGACTACCTATCGTACGCGCGAATACGTAAATGAAGTTGAGGCGAAAAGGCTATGAGCCTTTAGACGTTAATGACTCGCGCGAGAAAACATGTAAATACATATAGAGAAGCGCGCGCGCGCCTCTTTCGTGAATCGCATATTCATAGTGCCTAACTTGATGAAAGACTTTGCAACAACGTTGATCGCATTTCGAACAAATTGTGCAAATTTTCTTCAAAATTATGTTCATTAGCAGTCAAAATTAAGTTAACAAATGACGTGGTTTGTCTCGCGGTTTTACCCAACTAAATACGCAACGAAATAAATGGTAATTTATTTCATTAAAACCTGCGTTCTTTTGATACAAACTGTACGAATTATTTTTTTTTTCTTCTTCAATTTCTATTTATACACACAAATAATAAGATAATGAAAAGTATAATTCAAAATGTTAAAATAAAATTTATTTTCATGCAATTGTTTTTCAAATAGACCTAGAAATTCATTGAAGATTACTGTGCTAAATATTTAATGTATAGTTATATTTATAATATAGAAAAAATTACTGTATTCGCTCAGTGGAAGTTGTAATGAATGCAAAATTTTCAAACAATTTTGTGTTTACAAACAAGAAATGTAACATCATAACATTACTTTCCAAAGCATTAGTCTATATTCCAAAGTATAAGTCTATAAACAAATATATGTTTATATTTAACTTTAATAAAAATAAATTAAAAAATAACATTCTTACTATATTAAATGTAATATTTAAAATTTAATTAAATTATAAAAGATGCATTCAAGAACAAAAAAAATTACTAATAAAATTCAATCTAAAACTCCAATCAATTGGAAAGATTAGACAATAAGCTTCTACATTTCCCACAATCCATGTGAAAAATTGATTCGAAACACAGATCATCGTTCAACATTTCCATACAATTCAATCCTAACGAAATAAGTACAAAAAAAAGGACAAGAAAGAAGAAAAAAGGAGGAAAAGAATTCCCATCTCTCAAATGTCATATCGCGGGTCTCGACATTTCAGTCAATCCAGGCAATCATGACGAATGCTCGGGCGCTTCTGCGTACGAGTGTTACATAACATGCATCGAACTGTAATTCGCGCAACACGTGCACGCTATACTTTGTTCCATCGCAAAGTACATTAAAAGAGGTTTTAATGCCTCGACGCGCAGCAGCGCCATTCCGTCTTTCGAACCTTTTACTTTCCCGAAAGACTCGCGAACGCAACTATTCCGATAGACAAAGAAGATTGAGTGCAGGTGCGGAATAGGTTTGCCAGGCTATATGCGCGGATAGTTTCGCGGTTTATGGCCGATTACTGCGGAGGTCGTAACGTCCCGCATACGTACACACATAAATGCCCCGCTACATATTTACGTTCGAGGGAAACTTGCTCGCGCGACTTGCGCCCGCGAAATAGCTTCACACGTTTTCGAGATTTTTGCTCATCAAACCGGAGCAATCCGGAGGGGTTGCAAACTCGTACCGCATTACACTGGCAATGTGGGAAATGTATAACATTGTTAATCCAATAACAATCGTCACTAAAATCGTGACATTTAACTTTCCATACGATCCTTATGACAAAATAAACATTCGTTTACTTCAATAATATGACAAAATTAAATCTGATACGTAAACATGTTAATGACATAAAAGGAATTTATGATTGTATAACGACCAAATTAAGATAAACAATCCGAAAGATTCCGTCCGAATCTTTAGTTTGATTTCACTTACGTTCTCCCCGGCGCATCCTGCTAAAATCTCAATCAAATTCTATGCGCGCGTACACACTGAGCATCGCACGACCGTAGTTCAAATCCGACATACTCGGGAAGGCAATCAGAGGTAAGTTTAGTTGGACCTTTCACTTCGTGGTCCAGAGAGCACGGTGTGTCGTGGCGCACGATGGGTTCCCACAAGTGGGAGAGACCCCATCGGGATGCTACAGTTCGTAGGCCGTTCGATATTTTCCCTCCGCTCTTTTTTTTTCTTTTTTTTTACCCTTCCGTTACTCCCGCGCCGATCTACGGCGCACCTATGTGAATTTCGATCGACACCGTACGCACGCAATTTAATACGGTTTATCGGCGCAACCATCAATTGTTCGCCAATTACAATGGACGAGGAAGTTGCAACCACGCGGAGAATAAGAATTTTCTCGGAATCGCATTACGACGGCGCGTTGCCAATAACTTAGCGAAATGTCAAATTTCACGAAACCCGTCCATGAAAATATTTACAGTTCCCCGGTATCCGCGAGCGTCCCGAGGTAACCCCAGATACAGTTGTCAAAAATACCCTAGGTGCACTGAGAAAAAAGTAACAGTAAAATTGAAAACAATTTATATCCATTTGAGGATATCTCTGAAGAGTGAAAAGTGTTACTATTAAACGTAGTAAAAATGATAATTATAAAAGCAACTTGTAGTACATTTCTACTAATACTTACTACAAGACTTTTAAATTTTACTATTATTAATAGTAGAAATAATTACTTTTCCAATATATCCTCAATTTGATACAAGAAATAATAATTTGTGATGTATCTTTTTTCTCAGTGTGTCCAATCCTGGATACTTTTTTGGAATATTAAACAAATTTCAATCTTCCAAGAATATTTCCGGAATATATCCAAACTCGAACGTTAGAATATTCCCAATGGTACACTGAGAAAAAAGTTGGGATAAAAATTATTATCCTAAATGTAAAAATGGGGACAAATTACAATTCTTGTGATATTTAAAATACATTTTAAAAGAGATTATCAGTATTGTACAAGTTGTTATGGTACAGTATAATAAAAATGTTCATTTTTCTTACAACCTCTTTTAAACTGTGTATTAACTAAGACAAGAAGATGTCATTTGTCCCTCTTTTTACATTTAGTATAATAATTTTTATCCCAATTTTTTTCTCAGTGTACATTTAAACCATATTTCGAGTCTATCAAAAATATTCCATGGTTTTCGGGTTATTAACGAAGCGGAATGAAACAGTCCGGCACTATTTCATTGGCTCTCGCCGTGCCAAACCATTTGATCGAATAATTCGTGGCTGAAAAAAAAAACTCGCGGGCATTATAAATCGTCCGATTACACTTTCGATATGCGAACAATTTGTTGGCCGGCCGGACAATTCGTAGCCCGTTGTCAGCGGCTATCAGTCTCTATCGACCGTTGAACTCGATCTAGGACGCGAATCATGATTTATCGCGATACCGGCCGTGGTAATCGATCCGGCTGAATTTATTGGATTTTCATGCTACAGATGCGAATCTACGCCCACGATCGGTTAATGCCCTGTATCGAGAAATAGCGCGGACCGCACGACATCTTTATAAAACGAACCGTAGTTGCATTATCTGTTCCTCAAAAACTCTTTCCCAACACTCCAGAATGCCTCGGTTACGTCCAATAAATTGTACCCCTTTTTTTTTTCTTTTTTTTTTTTTCTTTTCAATCGACCCGTTGATAGGTTATCAAACCGTTTCACGTTGACGAACATTTCCCAACTATTTAATATCTCGATGCCCCGCTTTTTGTCCCGCTTCTTTATCATTTCTTTTTTTCGCCGGATATAGTTTCGCGAAAAATCGCGTCGCGGTCGTGTTTTGTCTTCCATAACTGAGGCCAAAAAAGATGGACGATAAGGCGGCACAGGAGGAGGAACGGGGAGATGGATAGGTAAAGAGAGGAAAAGAGAGAGAGAGAGAGAGAGAGAGAGAGAGAGAGAGAGTGACGTCGAGAAAGGGGGGAGGGAGACGCGAGGGCGAAAAAAAAAGTTGTTCACAATTTCCACGGTTTAACGATGTAGAGTGACGTCGAATGTTGGCAATGGCAACGCGAACTTTTTTGTCCATCGATTGCGATCGTCGTAATGTTCGTAATAAGTCGTATTGTTGGGGGGGAGCATTCGCGGTAACGCGGCTGATTCTCGAGGCGCACGGGGCCCATTGTTACTTTCCTCGAAACGAGAAGCGCGTCCGCATGACAGCGCCCTCGCGGCCAGCAGAAGAAGAAAGAAAAACATAATGGGCAGGCCGCACCGAAGCTGTGATTATTCGAGTAGAATTTCATGGAATGGAGGCTAAATGGGTTTTGGTGGAACAAAAAATGTGCGGGGAAACAGCGCGGCTGATTACTCATAAAGTTTGCGCACAAGTACGGACCCGGTCGTCGGATGTTTGCTCTTGGACGGTGCCGGTTGGAGCGCGCGGTCGCCCCGGTCCCCCCCCCCCCTTCCCTCGTCTCGACTCGGCTTCGTTTAGCCCCCGGGACCGTCCTCGGCTCGCGATTAATTCGCTTCGATCAACTGTGAAATCAACGCCGCTCTCGTTTTGTAAACTTTCGCATGCTCGCAGCCCCGCGACTATTTCGGATCCGTTGTTTATGATTCGCCCATTGTGGGAGAGTTGCCGCGGCCCAGTTAGTGAGATATGCCCGCGTTAGCAATTGTCGGTACATTCGGAGAAACGATAATACTTAATGCGGAGTAATTAGATGAAGCTTTCCTGTAATGTGGAGTGCTGTTGCTTCCAGAAATCGGTCGGGATGAGAATCGCGATGCCTTGGTCTCAGAATGCTTGATCGAATTATCGGTTTATTGTTGTCTAATTGTATTGACAGGGCAATTCGATTGTAAAATCATCGGAAATATTGCGGATGGTTTTGTTGTTGCTTTTTCATCGTGAAATTAATTCCCTCGCGCATTGTTTATGATTGTAAAACACAGGCCGCCGTTAACACGCAGCTAAACTTTTACTGAAAATTGTTGCGGTTGAACATTTCGTTGTTATCGAATCGACGGTTCGACTTGTATCACATGTACACACAAAGATTTACTTATACTACAATTTTGTATCTTAATTAAATGTCTGACATATGCACATTTAAATTAAAATAATTTTAAATATATGTCTTAATGGTAATCATTTATTTTTTAATATTTTTATAAAGTATTAATATTTGCCTAATTATCTTAACGTATTATTTCAAGAATTTTTTCATCCCAATTCATAATTATAATAAATAAAAATGTTTAAAACACATATAACTGACTATCTAAACATGATTTTGCAAAATTGCTTTCATGAACCATTAAACGAATTCTTTAATACCATTTAAATTACACTTTATTATACTTTTACACTTCTTTCAATTTCAAGAATTATATTATTCCAATAATCAATCTTTATTTACAGTGAAAGTTTAGCCAGAACACAACAATCGAATAATTATTATATTAAAAAGTATTTGTAATTCCATTTATTTTCCTTATTTATGATCTTCATGAATAGTATCTAATTTCTAAATGCGGCCAAAAAAAAAAGTGAAAATGCAGATAACCAGTGTGAAATCTGGGTACATTTTTCATCGCGTACTCGATGCCGAGTTACATTGAAACGTTGAAAAAATTCGATATGTCGAGAAAAACAAACCTCGTCACTACGTGACACATGTCGGACACCTGCTCGAGGCTATTGCACTTCCATTTAGCCGATCTTTATGCACCGAAGTGAAATTGCAATTCACCTCAATAATATCACTTACAATTCATATCCACCGAAACAGAATTTCAACGCCCGAAACAACCACCGGCACAGATTTGACAATTTATAAACCGATTTAAAAATGACAACGATAAAAAAAGAAAAGAAAAAAGAAATCAAACGGAAAGAGAAAGGCCGTTCAAAGTGATTAATAAAATTTAATACACGTATTACGTCACTCGGCAAGTGTAGTAAAACAAATTACGTGCACTTTCGTTTTTCCTTATTTCACATTATTTTAGCGGTAATGAGCGAAGTGCTCGAATAGTAATCGGAAAGAGATTTCTGGCTTGAGCGGCTCCGTTCCATCGGATCTAGGCAAAGTCAGCCCGGTTCCAGGCCAGCTGATGTGGCGACAGAGAAATCACAGAACTGGCTCGCCGCTTATATTCAAAGTCAACAAAAAGTTGAAATACATCCATCTGTTTTGTACTGTTGTTAATCGTGTAAATGAACGAGTATAAAGATCAACACGGAACTATTCTCGAGCACAGAATTCGCGTCTATATCTCATTTAATTCGCGACTTCCTTCTTAGGTATCAGTCACTGTTTGCAAATTGTTTCGTCAATGACATATCTATTATTGGAATCGAACATCTTCTACTACTAAAAAGGGGATTAAGAATGGGTTAAACTTTGATATGCAAAACTAATTTTCTATCACAAAGTTCTAAATTGATGTAAAAAAAGTACTTCATGATATTGAGGTATACACTATAAGAAAAATTATTAGTTACTACGACTAATCAAAGGTGGTTGAGTTAAAATAGTTATTTGTACATGGAGAGAAAAGATTATTGGAAATTACTTACATTGTTAATAAACAGGTCATATATTTTCAAAATTTGAGAAATTACTATCTTAAGTTAGCAAAATGTACCCATTTGTTCACAATTATTCTCAGAAAGCTGACACTTTTTACTAACTTAGGATAGTAATTCTTCAACTTTTTCCAATATATGACCAGTTTACTAGCAATGTCAGTAATTTTTTATTAATTAGTTATAATAATTGTATAAGTTCAAGTATATCCAGTAAATCCAGTAAATACAAGTGATTTTGTATCTTATAACCCTTTTTAAACTGCATGTTAAATATGACAAAGATATCATTTGTCCCCATTTCCATACAGTATACTAATTTTTATCCCAACTTTTCCCCCAGTGTTATTTAAATAACAGGTTAGTTTACCGGGACAATGATTCGCCTAAAACTAAATATTTTTCCTCTTACATTACTCTCTCATTTTATAAAGCTGGCGTGTATTTTACAAAAATTCTAATCACCTTTACTAAAACAATCCTCCGACATCATTTTCTTAATATCACGAGGAAAAAAAAAAGAATTATCGGTCAACATTCTCCGTCGAAATAAAACAATTAACTTTATTCCCGACTTGCGGCTCGGTTTCTAACGCATAGCTGATATCGATTATGCATAATTCGTTTACGCCGGCCATTTAAATTGGTGATTAATTGATTAAATCAATGTTAAGGCGATCCGGATGGTTGACAAAATATTTCAATTTAAGAAATGATTATCCGCCGCGCTAAAGGGGGGAAAGGGGGCGGTAAAACTGACGCCGTGGATGGTGGGGATGATTGGTAAGTGGGTGGAGAGGAAACGAGGGAGACGGAAAGAAAACGAGAAAGAGCGGGGCTCGGCTAGAGGGAAATGGAGTACATTGTCGCGCGTTGAAGTCTCCGAACTTTGTAGCGAGAAATAATTCTACAGTTTCATCTGAACGTGCACAATCCCGGGCATTCTTTTCCATTTTTAAGACAAGACTGTGCCGGAGTTAATTGAAAGGGGCCTGGCTTTGGTGGCTATCAATGTCTCGCTAAAGTTCACGGAGTAAATGGGGTTTTTTTGGCGGGGAAACTTTCGAGATATATAAAATTATATTTTATTACATCTAATGAAATCTATATATCAAGGTATTATATATGTATATATCCTGATGACTAAGATGGATTATTAACTGCTACTTTGTTTATTCTTAAGCATTATTTTAACATTATTTATCAATGAATAGTGATATATATAAACTTTTTATTCACATAAGTGTATCAGTATTCCCCTTAAAAATGAAAAATAACTAAAAGAATTCAATTTGCCATGAACTATATGGTTATAAGACGAAATAAATCAATTCATTTTAAAAACATTTCTTTTTTTTATTTCAAATACCCACACCTTCCAACGAAACAAATTAGTTCGTTATACTTGTAATTTATTAGCTGCTAATCAAACTGCGAAAAGGCGAGACTTAATTAAACGTAACCAAAAGGAATATTAAACCAACGTCAATGCGTCAACTGCCGCGAAAGAAAAAAAAGTTCGACCGATCCTTTGCGAGATCAAAAGTAAAGGAAGAAAAATAATCCCTTTGAAATGCCCCCTCGCACACGGATTTCACGCCACGGAGCACCCCGGCTAAAATCAAAATCATTACAATCCCCCCCTCCGTAAATCATCGCCGTCGCGAGCAGCAATGTTAAAAATAAAAAGGCGATAATGAATCGCGATGCGAATCTCCGGAGAGCGTGCGCGCGCGCGCGTCAAAGAAAGCTGTATCGTCGGGGCCGGGTTAAGAAATTTTTCCGACGTCCGGTACTAAAACCCGGGGCAGCCCCTCGCTCCGCCTCGGACTTGGGAAAACGATCGGGGCAAAACAAAAACAAACAAGTGGCCGGGTGTTCCCGCGGCGTACCCACGCGATGGCAGCGCAATTGTCTGGCCGGGCCCCCTCGGTTTGCCAGTAGTGCAATAAACGCGATATAACTGTCCATCATGTATTTTTCATTTGTCTTCAATAAAAGAAGTATCATCGCGCCGTAAATTCCCGCGCCGCGAAGTCCGGAGCCATTGACCCGTGGCGCGCGGGGTAGGGGGGGGGGGTGGGGGGGGGGGGGTAGGCCCCC
>JABFPN010007254.1:0-10517 GCA_022817305.1 Leptoteleia sp. ZL-2020
AAAAATGGAAACCTGATGGGTGCCTGACCGATGCCGAGCGTTACGTTCTGTACCGGTGCCCAATTAGGTAACCTTCCTTGGGCCAGCTTTGGACGCCATATTACGTGCTCAAATGCAGTGTACCTGGTTAGTCCCTTATAGGGCTCGAATAAGGAAACCGTTGTTCAGGTATTCCACGTTTCAGCCCCATTGGGGCCCTATAGGTGATAGGGCATGCCCGATTTCATTTCTACCTGGGTTGCCATGCTCGTCAGTTTTTGCTTGAAAATCCACTGAATCGAGTCTTTTTTAATAAACTAGAATAAATGTTGCGTATCCTACGGGCACGCTGCCTTCAAATTTTTCTTCTTCATAAACACAATAAAGTCTTCAATTTATTAAAAAATGTTTGCCTAAAAATCCGTTCATATGAATAAGTCATTTTCTCTTCACATTTATATTTGTCACGGATGCGCACGCATTTCATCTAACAACTGAAACTTCACGTTGCAGAAAGGATCTTTTTGAGAAAGGATAGAGGCCATTTTTTGGAACGTGCCTAGAATCTCTGGGCGCTTACGATAGTCGTGCGCGCAGTGCAATAATTTTCAAATTATTTAATTAATAAAAAATTAATTTAGAAATAATAAAATTTCATAATAGTAAAAAAGAATTAACAAAGAAACAATGAAAAAAATTAATGAGATTTCTTCTAAGATATACGTAAAAACTAACGAAACTAACACATCCAAATTTAAAAACCATGCTGAATATTTTTATATATGATCTTTTTTTTCCATATTTTATTAATTTTTAAAAAAATTTATTGATTTAATTATTTATTAAATTTAAACAAGTATTATTTTAATTAAATTATCATTTATATTATACGCCGTATATCATGCCTTACTTCGACATTCAAATTTGGCGGTTCTATTAAATTTTATTTTTCTCCTAATGGTATGAAACTGATCCTCAATCTGTCAAAGTTTTGTAGCCACATTTAGTTATGAGCCGTACACTGCAGTTTAGCCCTATCTCGTGAACTCGAATACGTTCGCAAGATTTGGCGAATCTGCGGTTCTTCTCGGCGTATCAGTGGGGCTTTTAATTACGCGTCAACTGACATTGTGAGCTTAGGAGGTTAGAATTGGCCAACGTGCAAGCCTGCATGGTAAATGGAAATGTTTTGGTACACTGCGTTGCATCTGTCATATTCTGATACAATTCCGAATTGCAACTGTCTGTATTTTGCTGTTTTAAAAAGTAACTTACAATACCGCCAGGTTTCAATGTAAACAATGACAGTACCGTTTCATTGTGCAGCACATTGATACACGGAGAAAAAAGAATATTAAAAATTAGAAAGCAAGGGATTTCAAATTTGAATAAACTGAATTCTAATTTTTGACAAATTCTTTATTACATGTTTGGTCCATTAGGTGTCACTATTCAGTATCCCTAACCTATGCCGTTCATAAGAAAGAATGTCAAATTGTACAAAACTATGTGGAATAACAATTTTTAATAAACTGATTTAATAAATTTTCATAATTTAGTTTGCCATATAATGATATTCTGCAAGTATAATGCCAAACTAGTAAACTTTTTATTAAAAAGTAATATTTTTTTCTCTCAGTGTACTTTTTTATGGTATTTTTACTTTAATTCTTGTGGAATTTTTCTCTCGATGTAAAATGTAAGATTAATCGAGTGAACATAAAAATTGTCTTAATGTCTTTGTTACAATTGTTACAAAGCAGTGGAAAAGCACGGAAATATATTTAGCGAGATGTTTAGAATTTTTTTTATCCTTTTGCTGCAATAAAATTTTATTATGCACTTAGATTTTTCCCTGCATCGGTGGAATCGATACTGATCTGTTGTTAAGAGAATGTCCATTGCGACCATTGAGGAGCAAAGTGGTACGATACGAGTAAATTATTTGTTACTTCAGAAAACGGTACAAGTAGTTTTTTTCAGCAAAAGAAATTTCTCAATTGTCAAGCTCTATTTGACATAAAAATTACAGAAACAAGCGCACAATAAATCTAATTTTATAAACATATTTTTTATGACATCTTTTTCAAAAACAAACTACATTTTATGTGTATCATTTTACAGATGACAATTGTTATGCATTACATAAGCGCTGGATGCAGCAGGACAAGTCACCTCACTTATTTAAATAAATTTCTTTAAGAAATATGTTCGTAAATGATCGAAAAAGCGCGATGAAAAAAGAGAGGGAAATAAATGGGAATTAAATGTAATGCTGTAACGAATCCGATAAAACAATAGGTATGAAAATTGTATGATACGCTTATACATTATATTACAGCCAACGGAAGCATTATCAATAATAATTCAAAGCAGACTCAATTATCGGTAAATCAATTGCTTTGATTTGTGATTCTTCACTATAAATGGCTTTAGGCCATTCAAATTTCGAGGGCAGATGAGGACGTATGAGCATGTGAATCTGCCACCCTGGCGTAATGCGAATAAAATGCTAATGTTCACTGCGCAATTCCTACGCGTACTGTCTGCTTTATATTGTTGTTGAAAATTGATGCAAAGCGAAATTTCATCGCCATACCTTATAAGTGTTATTAAATTAACACAATTGCTTGGTAATTACATTGTTTCGTTCCAATTACAACATTAAATTTCTATACATATTAAATAGCGTGGTAAAGCAATTTAAACCTTATTGTCTTGGTGCAATAAATTCTCCGTTACAAAAGAAAGTGGATTGCAAGTAAACATTTTAAGGAAATATTAATTTAATTGGAATTTTTGTCTTATTGATATAAAATGTATGTTTTGCAATCGTTATTGTATTATTTTGGTTCAAACATGAAAATTATTATAATACTTCATAAGTTAAGTATAGCCATGAGTAAGATAATCAATTTTAAGAATTTTTTATTAATATATAGTAAGTCAAATATTGGAATATAATTAAAGAAGATGTTACTTATAATCAATCACTGTCTGTACAGCTAAAATGAGGAAAAATATATTTGTTACCATTTTCATTGAAACAATTTTGTAGTATAAAATTAAGAGTACCAAGAAATTTGAAATAACTTAATTTTCATTTACAGATATCTTCTTCTTTTATAGGCTTCAAGTTATTTGCTTATAATTTTCTTATAAAAATATTCATTTATTTATATTCACTTAAATTACATCATCATTAACGTGGTAGTGAAAACAATTTTATCTCTTTAAATAGTAAAAGCTATCATTAAACGGCAACCCTTACTATTTACAGTACTACATACCATTATTTATATTTATTCTCAATGTGTTTTAAAAATCAGAATTTGGTTACAACAACTAAAATTATTAACTGAAATAAAATGTCTAATAATGAAAATCAGATAATTTGGTGAATGTAAATGAAAGGTAGAAATTCTGATAATGAAAACTAGGGATGATTAGTAATAGTTGGTAAAAGCAACAATAATCTGGTTTCTCCTTCTTTGTTTTAGTTTTCTTATTGTTTATTAACTAGTTTCCATACCCAAAATTACAATTCTCTGGTTACATTGGTGATTTTTGTTTTCATATTTTATTCACGTTTTTCCGCAGTAACGCCTTCTACATGAGAGAAAAGGGGCGTGGAAGAGGAAAAGAAAGTTGGAATTAAAAAGATTAGATGGAAATTACTCGGGAAAATAAGGGTTTGATTAAATAAACAGAGTATTTTCATGTTAGTCAAATCAATGATTTCACTTTTCAGTAACCAAGTACTGAATACCCAAGGAGAAATCTCAAACGGGTTAAAATATGGCCCTGGCTAGGAATCCATGTGTCCAGATCAGGGCCCGGCCTGGCATTCAAGCCGGGCACTTTATCCGTGCGTCACGCCGGGTAAGCATGTGGCCCTGGCCAGGAACCCCTCTTAAGCCTGATTAGGGCCCGTCTAGGGCCTGACCAGTGACTCAAGGAGATACTCAGAGTACCGAATGCTAGATCTGCATCGTAAAGGACAGCTGTATGTAAACATTGGGATTGAACAAAGACAATATTTAAAACAAAAGACAAGCAACCAAAGATATTTTATCCTTATTCAATCTCAATGTTTACATACAGCTGTCTTGTAGACTCATTTAGTTTATTTTCTATTATTTTTATTATTAATTTATTATTATTATATTTTTTATTAATGTTAAAATATATTTTTAAATATAATAATTTAATCAGTTGAAGAATTTCTTCGAAAAATTTAGTTTGCGTCAATATACGATTTAAAGTCTATAAAAAATTACTATAAATAAATTGATTTTAGTATACATAAATAATTAAAAACTATTTTTTTCAAATTTATCATTACTTTGTTACTATTCAGCATTTTTTTTATAGTTAAATCTCCAATTAAAAAGTTACGTTTAATTTTATAATTTTTATTGCTGAACTAATATAATTTAGTCATTTAATTTTACTAATATATTTAATTATCAATTATTTAATGAAAGGCATTTAACAATTAATTGTTAAAATTTCAAAAATAAGTAAAAAAATTTACCTGAAAATAATTAATTTTCTTCTATTATATAGTGGAATCCATTTTCTGCTCTGATATGGCCCCGATCAGATTTCCAGGTTTCTGCTATTGTTTTTGTACAATGGCGTGCCACTCATATCCTGGTCAGTCCCTGACCGGGCATACAATTTTGAATTTAATTAAAATGGAATCCTGATCGGGGCCATATAGATACCGTGCGTGACGTACTACGTTAGTGCCCGGCAAAGTCATCCAGCTCGGGCCCCACTCAGGATTCCATGTCAGTGAACGAGAAAGCGGTATACTGACATGGTCCTGGTAAGGGCCAGACAAGGAATCCGGTCATCACGCGTGCCATGTTTCGATCGGGCCGGGGCTAGATGGCACGCCCGAATAGATTTCTACTTGGGTATTTTTAGTGACTTTTGGTTAAAGTAACTTAGGCTAACTTTTACTAGTTGTCTAATAACTACAGGTTAACAGTTTTCTCCATCATGTAGTTTGCCGTGAAAGTTAATAATTTTTAATAAAGTTATTCTTTTAACATGAAAATGCATGTTTATGGATTAATTTAAATTGATTGATAGTAATATGAAAAAAGTGTATTATTATTAACATGGCACTGATATAAATAATTGCATGTTAAAGTAAAAAATAACTTTTACTTCACGACCATTCTTATATTTAAATCAATATATTGTGAAACGATTTTATTACAATAAGAAATTTTTACGACTTACAATAAAAAGTTATTTCGTTCAAATTTCTCATCAGGATCATGCACAGCGCTATGAAATGATGGTGCGAATTCAGTGGAAGCTAAGGTTTTTATTGCAGCAGTTAAACAAACAAGTATGAATATTTGATATGCAATTTCATACCTTTATAAAAGACTGTGTGGTCGTTCAACACGTCTCGCGCGGTATGACCCTACCTTTTCATCAAAAGCACCTTTCATGTTAAAGCGAGTAAAGACGGGTACCTATCTTTTGTAATCACGGGGCAAATGGATAAATTACAATTTAATGACAAATCATCCAGATTTGACTTTTGCTAAAGATGATGTGCAAAGCTGCTTATATAATACGAAAAGAAATACATTTTACCTATTAAAAGTGTCTTGCGGATTAAATTCTTTATGTGTTATTAAACTATTGTTATAATTTAAACACAGTTCCGATTAATAACCATAATAATGTTATTAATATTTTTTTTCTCACATTTGCAAATTTAGAATTTATCTTCTCAAGTTATAAATTGTTATTTTACTGGAACAGTTATTATTTAATTATAAAATCATATATCTAGTTTATACACCGAGAGAAATTTGCTCAGTACGGCCAACTAAAAACTTTAATTTATTGTCAAATAAGTTGGAATAAATAAATTTATAGTTGGACAAATCAAAAACTATAGTTGTGAGAACTAATTCAGCCACAACTTATTTTTTTAGTTCGTTTTTTCGACAACTCATAAAATATAATTCGAATAACTAATATTTTTTACTTGTATTAGTTGGTGTAGAAAGAAAACAATTATTTCGTTCAAGATTGTCGGTATTCAATGTAACGTCTGCAAACAAATAGCCCAGAGTAACTTTTTTCGATTCTCATAGATTACTTTCACGGATTAAATTAATTAATACAAGTATTTATTTAATGGTTCCGTATATGTTATAAAAAAAATGTATACATTGTCATTTGAAAGTAGTGAATGTTTTTGGTTAAATTGTGACAACTAAACATTAAGAACAGCAATAATCACAAGGTAATTATTTATAAAGTTTGACATATATTAAAATTTAGTTTAATAAAATACAATGATTCAAAGAGTATTTAAAGCAGTTGTGATATGAAAATAAATTGTAAATATAATTGACGTAAAGTCAATGAACTGAACTCAACTGAATAATTTTTAGTTGGTTGGACTATGTTTTCCTCTGACTCAACTAACATTTTTTTAGTTCAACCAACTGTTGTTCAGAAATTGATATAACTTTTCCTTTTAGATATATTAACTGAGCTATACTATACTTGTCGAAAAAACAAACTAAAATATTTCTAGTTGGATGCACTATATTTTTCTCTGCGTTTATTAAGAAATCTAATCTTTATCTAAATCTTTATCTAAAATCAATCATATTTTTTTTCTACCCAGGCTTTTATTTTGAGTAAAAAAGGAAGAGGGAAACATTGAGAAAGGTCTACGTGGAGTCAAAGGCATTTTCTAGAAACATTGAAATACTTTTTCTTGGGATTATAGAATATTCATTTCTCATCCCCAATCACGAAAAATTACATTTCAAGGCACCCTATTGCCTTTTTTTTTGAATTCTTCCCATGGATTTTAATAATTTGAAAATTGGTTCTTAAGCCACTCGCAATGATGTTGCAAAATCCTCCTGAGTTTGACTCGGCTCTTCATCGAGTCTTGCCACCAATTCTTAGACTTTTAATTTTTTTGGCTATTGAGAGCGAAACTCGTCTTTAAAGCCGAAGTCACCAGTCTTGAAATGTCGAAACCATTCTCCATATGATTTATCAGTTGGAGCATTTTCATCATAAACTTCGACAAGCGTTCGATGTGCTTCAGCTGTACTTTTTTTTCAATTAAAGCAGAAAACTAAAATATCCTGAAAATGCTGTTTAGTTAACGCAAAATTTGACATATTCAGCACCGTAAAATTAAGATTTTTGTATGAAACCGAAAGTAATATAAAGTACAAGTTATTAGCAGAATTATTGATTTCGTCTTTTTGAAACCATCCAAATCAGTTGTTACTTTAAAATATTCATAACAGCCATCTTTGAAAACGGACTAAACTAACTTATACTTCGAATATAACCTAATTGACTTATAATGTACTTGGCTTCCATACCGTGAAACATTAATTTTTCCAAAAGTACAGAAAGTACTTTTCAAGCCGGTAACCTAGGGATGGTTATTTGAGAGGTGCATTACTTTATTGAGAAAAGAGATGGATGAAAATGTCAAGAAATTGCAGGCAACTTACCTGAATGGGGATAATGAGATTAACCTTGGATACCTTAGTCGAAATGACATGACCATTGCGATTGATACTGACAAAACAAATGAAACAGATCGACTAATTATCGAATTTGAATAGATCCTTCGATAGAATATATCCCTTCTTTTAAGCCAGAAGCCAAATTCGAACGAAAGGCAGTTGCATGAACTTACAGGGCGAAAGGGAAGAAAGTGTCTGACCCTATTACGAGAGTCATTTGAAAAGTCCGAGAGATGGCACTACTGGCGCGTATAAAGGATATGTTTAGTTAGTAAACACCAAGTTTCAGCCATATTGGTCTACTTCTTTGTATTTGGCATTCGCTTGAATCAAGAAAGTCGAGTGATTTTCAAAAAATGGACGAAAAAAAATTTCGTGTGGTGATTAAACATTGCTTTATGAAAGGCAAAACGCTTCAAGACTAAACAGAAGCTTGATAAATATTATGGTGAATCTGCACCTTCGATTAGGACAGTTTATAAGTGATTTCAACATTTTCGGAGTAGCCATATGGACACAAGTGACACTGAACGTTCTGGACGCCCTGTGGAGGTTACTACCCCAGAAATCATCGATAAAATCCATGATATGGGGATGGATGACAGAAGAATGAAGGTGTGAGAGATAGCTAGTTCTGTGGGCATCTCAAATGAACGGGCATATAATATTTCGCATAAACATTTGGATATGAGAAAGCTATCCGCAAGATAGGTGCCGCGATTACTCACGCTTGACTAAAAACGAAATCGTGTGAAGTGTTGCAAGGATGGTTTGCAACTGTTCCAGAAGAATCCGCAGGACCAGGGGGGAATCTGTATCAAAAAAGGCGAAGACCGCTCCTTCAGCCGGAAAGATTATAGCGACTGTCTTTTGGGATTCGCAAGGAATAATAATCATCGACTATCTGGAAAAAGCTAAAATTATTACAGGTGCATATTATTTATCGTTATTGGACCGTTTGAAAACCGAGCTGCAATAAAAACGGCGGTGATTGGCCCACAAAAAAAGTCATTTTCCATCACGACAGTGCCCCAGCTCACACCTCAGCAGCTATGATCGCAAAATTAATGGAAATAGGATTTCAACTCGTCTTACATCCCTCCTATTCTCCAAAATAGGCTCCCTCGGACTACTATTTATTCCCTAATTTGAAGAAATGTCTGGCGGGAAAACGATTTTATTCAAACGAGAAGGTGATTTCAGAAACGAATGGATATTTTTCAGACTTGGACAAATCCTATTATTTGAAAGGGATCAACAAACTAGAACAGCGTTGGATGAAGTGTATACGTCTAAAAGGAGTCTATGTCGATAAATAACAAGATTTACCCCAAACAATGAAGTCGTTTTTATTTTTGCACGGACTTTTTAATCGACCCTCGTAGTTAAGCTAGACCAGTAAGCACAGAAGAGGAGTCTTCGCAATAGAATGCAAATGAATCCAGGTCAGAAACGAGGTCTGGTGGCTATATCAGGACGTAGGCATACGCTCGAAAGACTGGGTAAGATATAATTAGAATATGTGAGCGAATAAATGTTAAGTAGTAGAGAAGGAATTTAAAGTGAGCAGTCGCAGTTTCTAGATCCTGATCTTGGCTAAATAGATATGTTATATGGACTGAAATGGCTACTGTAATACCCCGGTGGACTGAACAACTGATGTGTCGTTTAATGGAAAGAGTTTTAACCCACAACAAAATTTATTTCTCGAAGATTGCCGTAGTGGAAGATATAACTAGAATGCCATATTGGCGATAAGAAAAGGGGGAGGAAAGTTCTGTTTAGCAGAAAGGGGCGGAAGAGCGGCCCGCAAAGCACAATGTATTTATCTAGTAATAGTATATTACGCTCCAAGGGAGATTCAAATGAAAATCTATTCTCCGTGCGAAGTTTACAGGTCGAGTCGTAGGCGAGATTTGTAATGGATTTTCATCAATTTTCCGTGATACGTATTGTATTTTTCTTAGGGAGGTTTCCTCCCAGAGTGACGAAAAGCAAAAGTGCTGTCTTCTGCTTCGTGTACGTGCCCATATCGCTTTCTGCCGTACTTGCGATAGGGACATCATTGACTATGAGTATCTTCCTAATCTAATAGCTAGATGGATACTAGCTGATGGGTTATTCGCTGCTGCGGTGACCGAGCATAACGAAGCATAGCATTTGGAAAATGGCCACACAGGAGAATATGAGTAAATAATTTCGATGGTAGGTGGATGCCGAAAGACGATGAACACTTCCTTTTGTTAGGGATAATCAGGAGAGAACATCGTATCGCATTATAGAGCGGTATACTGGGATCAGTTTGCCGCGTCGGGGCTAAAAGACCAGTAAGTGAATATTACGCTTTGCCGTTGTGAGCAAACCGTTCATCCCAACTGCTTTGTAGCTTTCGATGACGATCAGGGAAGGGGAGGAGTACTTCCCCTCAAAATGAAAGATGGCTCATTTAAAACAAGGTTGTCGTTGTCAAATTAAATTAACATCCCTAGTAAAAATCAAACATATATGGTCATATATGGATTAAGAAAAAACATATATGGTCATATATGGATTAAGAAAAACATATATGTTCGTATATGGATTACGAAAAAAACATATACGGTCATATACGGATTAAGAAAAAACATATGAACATATATGTTTTTTTCGTAATCCATATATGAACTTATATGTTTTTCTTAATCCATATACAGTGGCGCTCACGTACTTAAGGACATAGAAAATAACTGACTAAATTTGATTACATACAATGAAATACTAATATATTATATTTCTAATTAAATTGTAACATATTTCTAACATTTTTGTATATATTTTGTTACAATTTTATAATAAATTACATAAACTTATATTAAATAATTTAATTAAAAATAAATGTATGTAGTTCATATACTTAAGGACAGCAAAAACATAATTTATTATTTGGTAATAAAAACGATTAATTTCTCCAAAAACATAAATAAATATTAATTAATATATTTTCGACAACTAGTA
>JABFPN010007255.1:0-10517 GCA_022817305.1 Leptoteleia sp. ZL-2020
AGCTACCTCATAAATACCGTTTTATCCAAGTGTATTATTGGGTCCGACCCAATAAGTACCAAAAATCCATTATCCACCGGGTATTATACGTATTCTTCCTTGTAAATACCATTTGAAATGTATATAGTTGTATATATGTATAAAGCTAGAATATACTCATGACATTTATAATATTAATATGCACGTAATGAACTATATATCTGTTTTGGAGCCTTATTTTCACTGTTTTCCAACAGTAATTTATAAGGTTTAGCTGATATACAAGTCAATTCCTTTTTAAAAAAAGTAAAATTTTCATATAAATTTCTCCTCAGTGTATACATAAATTCTCTCTCAGTCGTCTTATATGTTCTTCAACTAGTCTTCTAAATTTATTTACAGTTTCTCGAATCGTCGGATAGTTTATTACAAAATTTAAAGCCAATATAAAATGAACTTATTTGGGGAAGCGTCTCGGATGTGGGCTATCCGATGCGCCCAGCGATATCCTTCAATCCCGGCGTGATTACTCCGATCGCGCGGGGTGAGACGAGGAGGAGACGTAGCGAAAGGGGCGGCGAGGTGCTGTCGCCGCACGGGAGACGCCGCAACTTGCGCAAAGCCGGGCCGGCGGCGCGGACACGCCGCGTTCGGCGGACAGCTGCCACCGAGGATCTCGCATTTCGCGTGGCCTTTCAACTCGCGTTACACGATAGCCGGCTTACTCTATTTATCTCGTATTAATGACACGCGCGCTTTCTGCGCATTGCTCGGGGGAATGTTGGAGCCCCGGTTCGCCGCAACGGCGCCACTTCTAAACCACGTCCAATCCCGTCCGATCCTCGTTATCCTCAGTGGCGTGTTTATTTTCAACCCGCGCCCGCTGCTATTTTCCTTAACCGATCCTTCCCATGTAAACAGGCATTTAATATATTTTTTAGCAACGAATGCACGGGAACTGTCCTGTGTACAAGGTGGAAAAAAGAGCTGATTATAGACGAGGACGAAAATTTGCTAGTTTTTAAGGAAACTCGGACGGAAACTAGTCGCTTTCCGCTCTAGGACGAAGACGTATTGTCAACATTGACAATGTTGCAAAAAGTATAATAAAAAGTTGTACAATGCGTTAGAAAATAGTGCTAGAAGAGTGTGTACCAGTTCAGTCGTCTCTATCTAAAAAGATTGCATGCAGAATATAATGAAAAATATAAATCTAGCTAGAATAATGGAAACGATCGAACGTGAAAAATAGGAGAGAGGAAAATGACTGGAGCTGAAATTTGTCTTTCTCCGGTATGCGCGAATGACAACCGGTAAGATGGAAAAAGGGTAGGGATCCCAGTCCGTAAATCCTAGCGAATGGCACGGGCGGAGTGGCGTGGCCAGAAGTGCAGTTACGGTCCATCAGGGTCTTTGTTGGTACAGTCTCGCCTCGTCGAATGAGCTTTATAAATAGCGATATGAAAATGGAATAATGCGCGGCGATTTTCCAGAAGCTGCGAACCTCGCGTCGTCCAACTGTTTCGGCAAAATGCGGCCCACGTTTGCGCCCGATTGTTGTTCTTTATTCGCTCGGAAATCTGTCCGTGCGAACTCTGACATTTGTTTCCCTGTCAACTCGCTTTTATTCCCTTTCTTTCCCCTTTTTCTTCCCTTTTTTTTCATTCAAAAAAGGGAAAAAAAGATTGGGAAGTAGGTAACAAAATTTTAAACACACTTATACGAGTAAGGCGCGCAATTGGTAAGATAAATTTCAACCAAGCTAAGCGGGTTAAAGGCCCCATCAAGTGTCCCGTTCTTAGACGCAAATTCCGAGGCGAAAAGTGACGCGCGAAATCGCGGCGCGCGGCATACCTGCAGCCGTCGAGGTGGTACGTGTTCCGCTCGCATGCATCAACTTTATGAGCCGTAAGTATTTCACTCGGCTACCGTTGTTCTTTTGTTGCACAATGAATACGATGTTGTACAACCTTCAATTTATTATAAAACGCTCTTGCGGCTGCTTCTGCAGATAAAAGGATGCGCCGCGGTAACGAGCAACATCGCGGCTTGCACAGAAATAACAATGCAAAAAAAAAAAGCTACTACCAAATGCTCGTTGCAAACGCGTTATTCATACTTTCTTAATCTATTTCGAGGGAATAGTTTTATGGAATGCGAAATTCCGAACGTTAGATTCCCACTAGATTGAAATGATAAAATTTAATTCCATGGAGATTGTCATAGTATTACAGGAGTGCACGTTTTTTTTTTTGTTTTTTGTGTGATAGTTTTACTGAAATTGTGACGATTGCTTTAATGGAGTTATTTTAGTAGCTTTTAGGATCATGGAACTGAAGAACGAGACGTTTCTAACATTGATTACCTAAGAAAACAATGTTTGTAAATATTTGGAGGGTCAAATTAAAGAAACAAAAACAATAATATTGTTTATTTACATTCAAAGGACATAAGAATGGATGTAAACACAAAACAAAGACAAAGTTTGTTTACATTCTGGTTCTTGAAAACGTTTCATTTCTCAGTACCATTTTAGGATCGTTGATTGGGAATTTAGAACTCTCTTTACTTTCTCCAATCAAACATACAACTTTTTGCGAATCAATATACGTTTGACTAAGATGATCAACTAAGATTTAAAATATTTTAATGATCCCCATAATTTACGAATCTCGTTGGCTCTCAATGCGGAAAACTTTCCGATTAATAATTGGGAATTTCATTCAATTATCATACTTATGGTATCATTATAATGATCCGAAATTAAAACTGAGATCCGGTTCATCGTGCAAGCTTATTAATGCGAACTTTAAAACTCCTGTAAATTGAAACAAACGAATGGTTATAAATGGAATGCTTAATAAACACAACGCGAGTTACATACCGAGGAGAAGTTATGGCGAATCTGTGAAACTCATTGGCGGACTGCTCTTAATTAAAGGTACTAACGACAAGATACTCGCGCGCAACAAACTTGACGTATTTTGCTGCCTTCTCCGAGTACGCGTAATTTAACTGATATTTTTGTGGCACTATCTTCTGACTTGTTGCCTGGAATATGTTCTTTTTTTTTACGACTGGGCAATATAATTTTCACTTTATGGCGTGTTATTGTAAGTCTAATAACTGTGAAATTAACTATTTCATATACTTATCAGATACTAGATATGTGTATGATGTTTGGGGGGAGGGAAGCCTTTTAAGGAACGATATCGAAATTCATATTTTAATACATGAATTCTTGAGTTCGCGTTTTAACTCACACGCACAGCACATCTTTAAATAACTCTATATTACTGTGAAAGTAATAGTAATAACAATGGAAATAAGAATAAAATGTGGCATTTTCTTTTTCTCTCTAAACGGATCCTCTCGGAATAAATGTTAGCTTGATAAGAGTGTGGCAAATAGTAGAATTTTAGAAAATATTCGCGTACCAAAACAGTAATTTTATATAAACTCAGTACATATATTTTCATTAAAGTTAAACGCAGCATTTCTTCCGTTTATGTTAAAAATATTTTAATCATAAATATCATTTCAGACCGCGAACGGAGCGTATTATAACAATAGTCGACGGTACAGGAACAGAATGAAATTTTAAAAACGTTTGACTCTGTAAGTTATATCAATCAATAGAATGGAAACGAATTGACTTTTCAATAGCGCCACAAATAATGAATAAAGGAAATAAAAAAGTACGATTAAAGAGAGAAATATACAGGGATTATAAATAATATTATTGTATTTGACCTTTTCTTCGGTGAATCCTACACACGGAGAGAAGAGATTGATAAAAATTAGTTACAATGTTAGGCAAACTAATCATGCGACTGCAAAAATGGAAAAATTACTATCTCAAGTTAGCAAAAACTGTAAATGAAACGTTTCAAAATAATAAAATGTGAACAAACTTTGATTTTGTTTTGTATTGACATCCATTCTTATGTCCTTTGGATGTAAACAAACAATATTATTTTTATCTCATTAATTTGACCTTCAAGATGTTTACAAACTGAAAATAAATTAAAACACTCCAACTCCGTGACTGTAGCACTGACATTTCACCTTAAGACGGTAATTTTTCAACGTTCGCAAGTACATGACCAGTTTGCTAACAAAGTCAGTAATTTGCGTCAAACAAATTCAACGATCTGAACGCTGTTAATGATCCAATGAAATGGTCGGGGACCATTTTTGAATACGCGATTGGTGGTTATATGCGTAGGTTGGATGCATAATGCATAGTGGTAGACGGAGACAAAAGTCGCAATACGGTTAATCGTACAAGTTTCCTGTTGGTGATTGATAACTGCCAATGTGGCGGCTTCCACGGGATGTAGATGCGCCGACAAGGCAAAATGGTCGAGAGCGTAATCTCGGCTCGCATCAGCCCAGTATGAGCAACGATGTGCACTTGCAATTCTCTCCCTCTCCCTCCCCGCCTATCTCTCTCGTCGAGAGGGAGAATAGCCACTTGTATACGTTGCCGTGCGATTATTCCCCGTGCCGTGTAAATGGAACTCTGCAGCACTCCCCGGTCAGCGCCGGTGGATTCACTGTTTCCGCTATTTTCGTTGATGAAATAGCGAAAGCCCAACGTGGCCGATTACATCCGACAACGGCAGGTTCGTCTAGTCAGGAAGGACGGCAAAGGTCACTCCTCCTCCTCCTCCTTCGTTGTTCATACTTTGCCAAACTTGCCACAAAACGAGCGCGCGCGTTTATCCAGATCAATTGATAGTCTTTCCCAAACCCCCACCACCCGGGGTTTTACAACTTATACACATGTCCACAAAACGCTATCGATTTTTGCAGTCCGCGCTCTTTGTTCGAATCAAAATCAGCGTCATGAATTTTCGGCAAACGTTTCTCCCCCCATCGCGCGCCGTTTTACAACGCCGTTTTACATTCGCTTCCCATTTTACCCGCTTTTATACTTGCAAATATTCCATTTTATTATTCCGCGCAACTTTACATATTTCAATTGTATCAATTTTTATGGAGTAAAATAAATCGAACCCGTTTCAGGCTGTGCTCGAAACTATCCCGATACTTATTACAATGCTTTCCTTCTTTTTACTCTTTCCCGTTTTTATTGCTTGTTTTTTTTTTTTTTTTTTGTTTCGCTTTTCGGCTCGCGCGTACGTTGGGGGTACGCTTTGCATCAGCTTGACGTGTTTCAAGTCAAAAATACCGACTTGCTGCAAGAAAATCCGTTTCTTCTTTCATTTTTAATAAGTAATGGGAATAAGTGAAATGATAATTCTTGCACCGAGTAAACGCCCGGATATACCTTGTCTCATTTTCAAAAATGCTAGTCGAGTCTAGTAAATTATATTGCAAATCTTATTCTTATTCATAGAACTGAAAAATAAAGCGATTCTTAAATTCAAAATATAAACAAAGATTGTTTGATAACATAGGAAAGGGCAAATTACCAAAACAATGTTTGCCATTTGTTTTGAGTCAATCATATTTCACTAGATTTGCACGATATTTTTTTACATTAGACAAGTATATCTGGTATTCCCTAGAAAGTCTAGTATTTTTCACAATTAATTTTGCTGAGTGTATGAGTGTCTTTTGTTGAAAACAACAGAGTTACTAAATATTACAAGGTAATAGAAGATAATTCCTCTGACTGACAATTAGAATAACACTTGAAATGAAGAAAACAATTTATGGGGAATAAGGAGGAGTGCACTCCAAAACGGTAGGTTTTCGGGTGCAGTGACGGGTCAAAAAGTGCCGGTGCGTTGTGGATGTAGTCTTGGCTCGGGGCGATATCTCGTCGATTTGGATCGAATTAGCGGATGGAGAGAGGTTGCCGGTAAGAGCAATTTCCGCGATAATATCGAGACGTAGCTTTGCGGCGCGCCAAACCAACTAGGTGGCGTTAATTGCACCCAATTGAGTGTTTCGACGGTGTCGCCGGCGGCCCTCGCCACGATAATTATCGCGCGTGCGTTAATCCATTTGCCGCGATTAGAAAATATCTTCGCCGCACGCAAATTTACGTGCGGCCGTTACGTGCACTCGCCAGTAAAAATGCCATCGACGAGTCTACCTTACCGTGGCACTATTTCGATTATTTTATTGCTTTTCGGGCTGATGGCGTTGTTAGAAAATGTGCCAAAAATTGCTTGTCAGAGATAAATGGTTTCTTTAATTTTTAAATCACCTTAGTAATAATGAGACATGTATGGTCCATATATATTTTAACAGTATCATATTGTCAATTAAAAATGATTTAGTTGGCTTCAATTAATTAACATAAATAAATATTCATTATTATGAGTTAATAAATACTCGTTCAATTATCGAGGTTTTATTATAATGAATTCGAATTTATATTCGAGTTCTGACTGTTCACCTGACAAATTTTCACCTACAAACATATAATGCAATCAAATGAACATTTATTATAACTTCCAGCCATTAAATAAATATTATATTGATGCATCGAATTCGTGAACAATAATTATCATATTTACTCGTAACATAAGCAAAGTGCCAAAATTGTATTTGCGACGAAAATATCACTAAACCGCTTTGTTATATAAATTAAATTAAATACATTGTTATCGACAATCTCGAACTCAATGATTATGTTTTGTTTCTACGTTAACTAAATCATTTATTTTAACACAAGTAAAAAATATTAGTTATTCCAACTAAATTGCATGATTTGTCGGAAAACAGTACAGTTTTCTCACGTGTATACACGACTGCCGTCTTATAAATCGTAGTTATTTTCTTTTTATACGGTTATTTGTTTTATTACGCAAAACATATACAGCTACTTGTCCGACGCATGCAAATTTCGCGCAGCTTGCCTAAACGAACAATCGTATTTTATGTAAACTTCACCTAAATAATATACGCTAACTTTTCCTAATGTTATGTGCATATCATTCTCGCAAACTTTGTATAAACTTTGAAGCGGGCGCTGTACTAACGGTTAGGGTTGCGCCGTGCAAAGGAGGTTTTCAAATTTTTAACGAGGCGCATTAAAAGCATCGCAATTCTGATTAATTAAGAGACTGAAAAAATACGTTCCCCATTTTAACGAGGTACGAGATGGAATAAGGGAAAATGTGCACGCGCGGCTTTCTAATGAAGCGATAGAAGCGCAGAGAACGCGAAGACGTTATATCGTTCAAAGGAAAAGCCAAGCGTTTATGTCCAGAAATGTTCTTTCGGCGCCGTCCGAAAAAAAATAAAATTATTCCGCCTAACTTCCCGGGGTGGGAATTTTCTACAGAAAAATCTGCAAAAGATTCTTTGTTAATTTGATGGTAATGAAAAGTGAAACGTTTTCAAAATATAGAATTTAAACCAACTTTGTCCCGGTTTTCTATTTACATCCATTCTTATGTCCTTTGGATGTAAACAAATAATATTATTGTTTTTATACCGTGACTTTGACCTTCCAAGTATTTACAAACATTGCTTCTTTAATTCAATTTTTTTTGCTTTTTTAAATTCTCTAATTATCACGAAAATTATCCAGATAACTTTTTCCTCAGTTTACCCCATTCAAAATATAAACAATTATACTTACCACAAACAGTTTTAAAAACCATATTAAAACACAAATAAGCATTTATTATTAGTTTAACCGTGAAGCACTAGCAAATAATAAATCCCCTGTGAACTTGTTTTTTTTTTTCTTCTTGGAAAGTCCTTTGGCGGCAAGGAAGAAGTGTCGTTATAATGCTAGATTATTTTTCCTAGACGTGGTATTTCGTCCTTTATTCGTCCGCGCATCGCACACCAACCGAAAATCATTTGACTCGGCGCGAGACTTTACGGGCCATTAAACCGTCCGACATTAACGAACACAATCCCCATGACGCGAATGAAAGCAAGAGCGAGGCCAAGACCGAGACATTTCGCCATCGCCGAATCACTTCTGATCGATGGACTTTGCCATTATGAATTATGCGCTGTGAAATTGCCAGCGCATCATGTCAACCGTCGCTTCGTTACGTTCGTTACATTCATTAAGTCGACAAATGAAAATCAAGTCCAGGGTCTAGCAAGCCCAATGTTAAGACGGTCCCCTTGAAAACTCCCCACCGTGAAATTAGCTACAATTATACTTTAATCTTGGTGTATAATTGTCGCGGAGTAATCCAGTTGGAGTCTTAATCATCGGAATGTACTGTAAACAGTTCCGTTCCGGTATTTCAAGTTTGGTAACTTTGAATTAAACTGCGGAGGATATTAAATAGGGTACCTAATCCGGCGATAAAAACTGGCGTAGGAAAATGATTTCCCAATTTCATTATTCCTAATATTATTCGAAATCGTACGTACACTCCTAATTTACAGACAGGATTCCAATTTTAGAAACTGTGGCTATGTAACTGGAAAAAGATTTGTCATGTTTAGCCATGTCTATCGCAGTATTTCTGTTTGATGTTTTCAATGCACGTGTTCCTTTAGGGTATGGTATTAAAATTTATCTTTAAGGTACAACATTCTTTCTCTTTCAATTCATAAATGTGATCCAGAGCAATTTGGAAGCTTGGAAAAATGGAAGCTTCCCCAAAGGTTTTCTCTAAATCAGGATAACAATTTTTGTTGCCTGCAAATGCCTTGAAAATCACACACATCTTCCAAACCGCATTATGCTCATGATTATGGAACCGCGTGACATCCCACGCGCGTCCGATCACGGGTTGGATAAAGATCAGGATTGTCGCTTGTGAGAAGGATTCGCGTGATTTGGAGAAATTGTTGTCGGAATTGACAAGCGCACAGTTTCGTTGCCGGAATGAATCACGAGCTTAGGAGTGTTGCACGTAAGGTGAAGGTCTAGGGTACGGCGGTGCGAATACGCCAGCACGACAGCTCGCAGACTTTATAATAGATGCGGCGCGTGGCTCGTTGCCAGCAACGAGGCGCCATAACATCATCGCTTAGTCATTTCGTTTGGACGCTTCTTTGTCGTAATATACCTATCGCTTTATACTTGTAAAAAAAAGCCCTTCAAATATTCATCGACTAATCACCATCGCATACCTTAACGGAAATAAACGTATATATAATTGAATGCGGAAATTCTTACAACCCTATAATAATATGTTATTGTTTGAATTTTGAATAAACTGAAAGAGTTTGCCTAAATTTTACTTAATTTAGGATCGACGAGGTACCAGTCGGGTTTCCATTTTTGATTTGTCCAAAAAATAGTTATTAGTCAGAACCTTATTAGATATTCCACTTTTTGCAATAGTGATAAAAACATGGAAATCATTTCAGGACCAAATATGTTGCAGTAGCGTAGTGGTTAGGATTTTAGGGAACTGCCATGGCACTTTAAAAGGTGTGACCCTAGATTTCTACTTAGGTTGCTTAAGAGTAGAATAAAGGCAGCATTCCAAAAGTTTTGCTGTCGAATATTACTTACATTACAATAAAGTTCCAATGTTTCGTTCACATTATCGTCACCTCACTGAATCCCTTATTCGACGTCAATAAAACGGACTTAATATTATACAAATTGTTTGCTCTGATTAGAACGTTTTATGTTGATCTTCCAGATGTAATGCGACTATTTTAATGCGCTCCGACTCAACGGTCATTTGCTTGTTATGAACAAAGAAAAGGAGATAAAATTACGGAATACGATACACGCTCTGTTTGTAAAAGAATCTGCATGCGGGTCGAAATGAAAGGACCTTCGTCGTTCGTTTTCGAATTGCACGCATGCGTACTTCGACTTTATTATTTCGCTTTACTTCAACCGTTTGATTTTGTTTTAACGAACGAGATCAAAGGATCGCACGTTTTTGCTATCGAAAACGTTTAATGTGTGTTATTAATGTTCCACATTTTCCACAGCTCGACTAATAACACGAAAAGAAAAGAGCAGTTGAAAGATGGGGAAAAGTTATGGTCGATTTATAGGAAACAGTTCATTTCATTGCGGTCAAAAATTTAACTGAAAGTGCAAAAAATAAATTTTAATGCAAAAAATAAAGAAAGCTGGTATAGATACCCTAGTAAAAATGAAACATATATGGTCCATATATGTTTTAAGAATTTTATATATGAAAATAAAAAAGCATGTATCTCCATATATGGTCATAAATGAATTAAGAAAAAACATATACCTTCGTATATATTTCATTTTTACTATGGTGTAATTATCCTTAAATACGTGCGTTTAATTACGTAGATAAATTTTTATTTCTCGCGGCGTGATGCAAATCATGATTCCTATCGAGATTAAAGTCAAACGATTTGACGCTTAAAGAATGGCGAAATCCAACAATGTCACGCGAAAAGGAGGTTCGCCGAGAAAAATGGCTACATTACGCGCGTTTAATAAGATGGGCACTTGCGATTCCGGGCGGCAAGGTTGTGCGTTAATTTTTGTCATACACTTAAACGCGCGTCCGCTACCGTCCGAGCGATCAGTCTTGTCTTACAATTTTATGGCCACAATAAAATGGACAAATTGAACAGTTTCTTTTTTTTTTTTTTTTTTTTTTTTTTTTTCTCCCGCTCGACGATTTTTTATT
>JABFPN010007256.1:0-10516 GCA_022817305.1 Leptoteleia sp. ZL-2020
GGTTTACAACGCCGGCCGTTATTGTAAACCAGTACTGGCACAGTACTGGCTGAAGCCCGTTAAACAAAACAATTCAACTGCCGTTATTGATCCGGCATACGACAGAATCTGTTGTCATTCGGCTCTTCCGCAATGCTGGGCCAAAGCCGTCCGCCATATGCTGGCAGCCAGTACTGGCCCAAGCTTGGGCCGTTTGTCAGTGCTGGCAATTTCCACATGGGTATGCTATTATTAAAATATGCTTATAAATGAATGCTTAAAACACATTCAACGTCTTTAATTTTGTAAAACATTTTAAAACGTCTTATAACAAACCACTTTACACTGCTCTTTACAAAGTCTTAGAACAAAAATTTAGGATCCTTAAAACACCTCTAAAGCTGTTTTAAATGGACTATTGAAGCATTTAATGGTCTCCAATAATTTTTAGTAACGTTTTTTTGTTTCATTGTTTAATGATTTTCAAAGATTTCACTATGATAAATTATTTGAGGTCATTTTAATTGCGAACAATAATCATTATCTTATTTCGATAGCCACAACGAAATATATCCATAATGAAAGCACGAGAATCGTTATAAATAAGTTGAACAATGTAATGGCCGATATGAATTATTATAATTGTTCGAATGGCTTGATTGTGTTGCAGACACGGATCGAAAGTACAGGATCACTGAGAAACTTCTGCACGCCGAGGACGAATATCGCGAAATCCTTGGCAGTGCCAAAGAACTGTACGCCCGACCTTTAATGCGAAATTATCCGGAATATCACGATATAATTTTTCAACCTCTAGCCGAACTTGCGCAAGTGAGCGCACAATTATGTCAACGGGTAAGTTTCGTACGCTTTCAAATTACTATAATTTTATTTGCAACGAGCAGAATAACATTTGTTGATTTATGCCAAAGTTTAACCATTTCCCTCCACCAGTATTTCAACGTCTAAAATCGTGACGCTTTTTTCTTTTTATTATTATTTCAAGCAGTGCGCAAATACGATAATCTGAAATTCTTGTGTTTCAATAATTTTAATTTAAATTTCTCCCTTCTCGAAGAATATCGTTGAACATAGTTTTTAAATTTGTCGGAATAATTCTGGAAGAGATGAAATTATGTATGAAAGCGTTAAATTTGTTGTGAATGCAACTGAAAAAATTACTTAACTGAATGATTAGTCAATGTTATCTTTTTTCTCAATGACACTTTATTTGAAAAATTAATTCAACCAACTTTTGGAATCGATTAATGGAAACAAGTTTGAAATTGAAATTTAATAACTTTTATTTTATAGGCAATAATCATTATTGAAAAATTGTTAATACAATGAAAATTGTATAAAATAATAAGCACACAGTAATTAGATGAAAGTAATTTAAGAATAATATAAACATGGCAAAATTAATTGCGAACAGATAGTTGTAATTAATATTAATATAAATATTTGTCATGTTACGATGTCACTCTTAAAACAAATGTTTAAATTCGAAACAAATTCGTTTAAATTTGCAAAGATTTTAATTTAAAACAAAAAAAATGATATTCTTTCAAAAAACAAAGTTTTTCATTTCAATTTAAATTGATTTTAATTTAATATTGAAAGAATGCAATTAAACTTACATTAAAGATTCTACTTTAAATTTAATTACAATTCTATACTGTTTAGCGTATAAACTTAAACGTATGTATATAAATTAAAATTAATAATTAAAGTAAAGAAATATACACGTTGCTGTAAATGAAAAGCCATTAATTCTAACAGCAGATATTAGAAAACAAATTCGTGTAGGGATAAAATACTTATGACAAACTTATCATGATACCAAACATGTAATGTTAATATTTATAACGCTGTTATGAAACAAACTTATGTTGTTACAGTTTTAAGTTCATGGTATCGCCGTGTATTATTCGTATAAACAAATTAACACTTTTGTTTTTCTCTGAAACAGCCTGCGATGATTTTTATATTTACATTGTTTATTCGCTTTTTAAAAATATCTCATTTTCATCTTTTCAATGAAAAAATTTTACTTATTTTAAACTAATCATTTTTGTGTAAAATTATTCATTTTATTTTGAACAAATTTGCATATAAACGAAAAATATTTTGAAACAAATAGAATTCTTTTAAGTATGTTTAAATTTGCCATTTCGTACTTTATTTGTATCTTAAATTAAATTAAATTTTAATAGTGATTTTTTTGGCTACATTGTAGTAAAAATATTTACCTTACATAAAAAAAATTATTTCATATCTAGTTTATTTCCCATTAATTGTCATTGCAAATAGTATTTATAAATAATACTCAATAAGAAAATATTGTTCTTGCGAATAATTTGCTTGAACATTATTATCATTACATGTTATACAGGGAACTGCGTTATCTACACAGCAATATCAAAATGCTGTAGAGTTGCATGCTATAAAATCCAGATGGAGACACGAGTACTGAAAGTGAATGTCGCGTTTATTGACTTTCGTATTGAAATAAGATACTAAACAACAAGTTCTTTTTATTCATTAATATTGAAAGTATAAAAAATAATAGTATTAAATTTTCAGCCGAAAACGTTTTTTTCAAATATCTTATTTTTGTTAAATATCTTAGTATTTATATATTATATATTAATTCGACAGCACATTAATACATAAATGAATTATTATGAAACGCACCTGTTGACAGAAAACAACTGTGTCAATATAAAAATGAATATTCATAATTAATCTAATCTTGTTGAAAATTAAACTAATTATTAAACACAATTTCGACATTTTTTTATACCAATTAAATGTTTTTCGTAATTTATTGCAACTCTAGACAATATTTTGTATGCCAGTTTATTCGTGACAATAATTAACGGATTAAGCTATTCGCTATTAAACTATTTATTTGATCTTTAATTCAGAAGACAACGGTTGTTCATTAAACCAGATTATTTATCATTGTAACTCTAAACAATGATCCGTATGATTAAAATTAACGATGAATTCTCATCATCAAATGTAATTAACCATGAAGCTATATAACAGTAAACGATATGAATATTTCAATTTGAAGGAACTATTCGCACGGTGATCTGTTTCACATTATTTAGTGCATTTTCCTTGTAATTAATAATTTTGTTAAATTCAGGAATAACCTTTTTACTTGTGCATAAAAAAGCACGCGAATAAAATGTATAAAAATGAAATAAATGCAAATACTGTCGGGACTATAAAATGAAAATGTAAACCGTATTAAATTGTAAGCAACACAAATATATAAATATGATGAAGAAATGAAATAGAATGTACGAACAAAAAGAAGAGGAAACGAGAAGTTATCAAAATATAAGGTGAAACAAAAGCAATAAGGGAAAAAAGGGGAAAGTTGTCAAAACAGAAATGAAAAAGATCTGATGAAGTCATGAAATAGTCTTGCTCTTTTTTTTTCCTTTTTTTTTTTGTTCCACAACTTGTAGCAAGAGAGTCAATTATATTTTTATTTACGTGTTTTTATATTTTATTAATTAATCGATTAATTAAACAGTTTAATGAGTGTGTGGTAATGTAGACTAGTTGAAATGTAGTTCTTAGGATCCGATTAGCACTCGCGATAGCGATCATAAGTTTGACAATTTATGGCCAAGTTCAAGGATATGGTCCTAATTAGGACCTCTCTCTTGATCATTTAATAATCCTGTTTCGACTTCTAATTTGGAATTACATCAAACTTTGATGTAGATCCTGTTCGCTTCAACAGGTTTTAAATACTTGTAATAAGGTTCGCATTTTAATCCCACGAGTTTCACCGAAAAAGCACAGCTCGTAATAATATTTCGAGAAAATTGATAGGTTGTATAAATAGCGGAATTGTTAGGAAGGCAGCTTCAAAAGGAATGCGTCGATTTTTATTCCGACTTGACTCGTGCAGGAACAAAAACTTGGGGAAATACTTTGAAAACTTGACGCGATGTCATTTAAACGTCACATCAAAGCCCATTTTTTGTTCCCACTCAAACGGCTCGTGAGGACGCCTAATTCGGATTATATCCCATGATAAGCACGTACTCCTCAATGCCAGCCCATGAATCGTTTAACAAAGATTGAATCAAATTATTTCTGCCACAGTGGATGAAGATGTAAGAATTTCGACGGCCACGCTGAGAAAAAGGTTCGGCTAAAAATTATTATTATATTGTATGAAAAAGTGGGGACAAAGTCAATCTCCCATCACATTTAATACACAATTTAGTGACGTTTTAAGAATTCCCTCATTTTATTGACACTGTAAGAATATAATACTATTTAATTTCGTATATGATAAGCGGTTAAAATGAATTGTACAAAACAAACATTGTGATTGTATATGTTTGCTTATAATTGTAGCGTTCGTTATATGTAGATAATTGAGAGAAAATTCGTTAGATTAAAAGTAAAAGTCGAAGCGATAAGTTGTATTGAAAATATTATAATTCGTTTGAATTTAGTGAATTGAGCCTCGTGAGAGGTTTTTGTGTTTTTATATCCGATATTAAAATTTTTATATTATATTATGTGATGCGAGGACCATTTTGTGGATTCCATTAATATCCGTTCCCTGCTACCTATACACTGAATGACCAAGAAAAGGCGTTTTTCTGATTAATCTTATATTTGAAGAGACAATTGTACAAGGGGAATTGGAGATTGGTCCTGGAACGCTCACTCTCGCTTGAGACTTTGATCTTCGCAGAATACAATTTTTTCGATAAGTTTGATGCGATTTTCTTTATAATGCTTGATCTTGATGAACTGATATTCGAATTTAAAAATTAATCTTTTATGTGATTGTGTGTGGATGAATGAGGTGTGACGTGGTGCACCATACTGTATTATTAAATGAAAAGTGTTTATTTTTATATTAATACAAGTAATTATATTTATAATTTATTTTTGTATTTTTTATTTTGTGTTAAATTTTATAACATTTCATTGAGACAAAATTAGATTGTTACATATAAAATTTGATTATTACAACACTGTGTAATAAATATGACGCGTAATGAAACTTTGTCTCCACTTTTGGATACTGTATAATAATTGTCAACCCAACCATTCAACGTACTGCAAAAATTTAAATGAGGTATAGCGCATGGGTAAAGCAGAGATGCAAATGACCGACAATGGGATAAGAGTGGGCATTTAAAATTTTGCCGAAACATCGGAATAATGATTGCGACGAATTTGCTACAGAAATTTTCGGGTGTTTTACGCGAAGGTAACTGGAGACAAACGGATTGATCAAATGCGACGTAGGACCCGCCGCCGCCGCCACCGCCTCCACCGCCGCTGACTTGGGAGACGAGAGTTGAGGAAAGGCCGCGGCGGAGCGCATGCGACAGCGCGGTTCGTTGCGGTCTTGCGTGGCGTCCGCATTTCGCATTGTTGTGGCGCGCTAGATGGCATGTCGGTGCGCGCGCGTAGATGCCGGAGCACGTAGCCCCAACCGCAACGGACCGCAACGGACCTTTAAGCCGCGCGTAAAAACGTAATTTACGAGCGAACGAGCGGCTCGAAGGAGGAAGGCCGCCCGCTTTGGTGCGCGGACCACCTCCCGGTGCTGGCGCGAATACGCGTCGTCCCCCGACCGGCGTTGCTCGGCCTCGGATACGGCGGCGTATGTGGCGGCGTATGTGGCGGCGTATGTGGCGCGTCGGTGCGCGCCCGAGCGCGCCCGTGATTACCCTTAATTGCTCCGCCGAAGTGAAATCTCCGGCCAACGGAAGACTCGACAAACTCGACTTTTCACTCGAATCGTTTGTCCTTTTGCTCCTTCTAATCACCTGCCACACTTTTTCACCGTCCGCGCCACTGATTGCGGTGATTTAGAAGGCGTGCTGACGTTTCTTGCCGGCCCTGATGGCTCTCCGCAAGAGCTTCATCTCTTCACCCAAGTTCCATATGGTATGGACAATTCGCGTAGAGGAATATATTGAAAAGGCCGCTTGGTCGCTAAACACCTAAAAATTATATGCAAATGGCATGAATTACAATTGTTGCCCAGTATATTTTCATAAAAAGCTTCATTCTTCTACTGTCCTAATATTTATTTTATTCTTTCTCATTTACACTGAGAAAAAAGTAATAGTAAAATTGAAAACAATTTATATCTATTTGAGGATATCTCTGAAGAGTGAAAAATTTTACCATCAAAAATAGTAAAAATGACAATTATTAAAGCAATTTGTAGTACATTTGTACTAATATTTACTACATGACTTTTGAATTTTACTATTATTAACAGTAGTAATAATTACTTTTCCAATATATCCTCAAATTGATACGAAAAATAGTAACTTATGATATATCTTTTTTCTCAGTGTACAATCAAACATTTGAGATTTTAACAGACTTGCAAGTATAGGTAAAAAGAAGGTTTATCATTATTGTTTTAGATAATTTATTTAAAGAGCAATAAATACTTGAAAAATTTACGGAATTACAGTGATTTCAAGGATAAGGACTGTTTTGTCCAGCTGGGTACAATTAGCACAGTTTTTAATTACCGTAGTGCATACTTGAAATTTTAGTTCAGTTTACGAGAGATTTGACTTTTACCTGTATTCCTGTTTAATTAAGTTACACTCTAATAATTTAGCCAGGAAGGATTTGTAGAAGTGACATGCAACATTTTCTTTTGCAATGTATTAATTTTAGGATTAACGTTTAGAAGACGTTGTATACTACACGGCATCTTTTTGACTGTTTACAATGGAAGAAATATATTTAGCAATAATTTATGAATAGGATACGAATCAATTTATTTAAGGAAACTTGCAAAATGTTGAATTTTACAAATTGCCCTGAACTTTGATTAGATAGATTTGCTCGAAATTGTAAAAGTACATAATAATCAACAATGAAATATCCGTAGGTCCAATTAGATATAATGACATTTGCCTGCGCCCTACCCAATTTGATCTAATCGAGTGAAACCTGACCGAAGATCGTGTTCTAATCCGATGAAAATCATGGAAACCAGAATTCAAACTTAATTTAGACTAATTAAGAGTTACATTATCAATCAGAATCAACAAAATTGAACGTGGAAGGTATCGCGATAAGGTTAATTATATAAGATACGCTTAGTATCCGACTGTATCCGATTCAAATTGATAAGATTTGATCGAATGAAATCAAATCTAATTGACAATCAAACGTGGACGTACAAGTCCACAGAATTGAGTCCAATCAAACGTTAACTTTAATTGCAGCGTAATTCGGTCGACGTAGATGATAAAATCGTAAGGAGTAGTATGCTTTCAGAACAATTTCACCTTGTCCCAAACTAAAATTCAATCAAAAACGAACAAATTCTTGCGTATTCCAAACGATATTTCTAATAATAATACCTTTCTGTTATCTTGCATTCTTATTCCCCTCGCATTACATTATAATATATTATCAGCTGGTTTCATATTAGCACATTCATAATACAATAAAAAGGCATCTCGTAATGGACGTTCAACTGTCTAACATAATACAATTGAACGCGTCTTATCCTTTGTCCAGTTATTGAACGTGTAAATATTGCCCATAATAAAGTGTTTGGTCAAACTGACGGTTGATCGATCTTTCATAGGTGATCGACGTATAGAAGCAAACGATTGAAAAGATCGATTAGTTTCTATCCATGGAAGAAGAAGAAGTAGTAGAAGAAGAAGAAGTAGAAAAAAAAAAGGGAATCGAGCAATTCTTTGAGGTAGAATATTTGGCAGCTCGTTGTTTGGGTCTTCCACAAAGAAATTGAAATGTCCACAGTATTTCAAAAGAATTTGCTGCTACTTCTTTTACAACGATTGGGTCTTATTTCATTGTGAATTTTCCATCATCCGCAATATTTTGATGGTATTTTGTAAACAAACATTTATCTTTGATAAATAAGCATATTTCGATTTGGGAATGTATTAAGTTTCATTGTGAGGACACGTGAATTGTTTATCTTGATTTTTTTTTTTCATTCAATAATTGACTAAGTGAAGAAATGTTCGATGTTTGGATATTGATCATCGAATTAGATAATTTATCGTTAAATCTGGCGAATTATTCCAAACAATGATGTACAGCAGAAAGTGAGCGGTGTTTACATCATCAGCATAGTCATCAATGAAGATGTATTCACGGAGATAAGATTGTTTGAGAAATTTTTATGTTTTCTTGTCTTTTTTTTTTTTTTTTTTTTTTCGGAGCTGAAAACCTCGAATAACTTGATTGCAGGAAAATGATAATTCCGATGTATGTTTAATTAATTACAATGTTGTCTCGAAAGAATTTATATAATCCGAATGAATGCTTGCGTGATGATAAAGCCGAAAGTACAATTCTTGGCGATTGAACGAATATGGGCATTTTTGCCCGCACGGAGTGAATTATCGACGTTTCGACTTGAAAACGTGAAACCATTCGTTCGCGTTGCTCTTTATAATAAAATAATCGACTCCAATGGAAATGTCATGAATCAGCGGTGACTAATCGAACGGCGTGTCGATGAATTTGCAAAATGCCGTTTGCATTTTCTTCGACAGGTCGAAGTGCAGCCCGGTCTGCATTAAAACGGATTGCCGCAATCCGACAATCTGATTCCACAATCTAGGAACTATTTACTCCTATCTACGATCGCTCAACAAAAGTTCAGAAACTGTTCTTTTTTCGCATATTTTTAAAGATATTTCCTTTTTGTTGATTTCTCCTTTTTTATTTTTACAAACACGTCCCATTAATCTTTTCAATTTCTGCAAAACATTTAAATATTTTCAGAAATATTGAAACTTGAACTGATTGCACACAGTTTTAACGATCCGACACGTTTCAACGATACACCGTATATTACAATTTAAAAATTTTTGAGCAAGTGTCACTATAATATAGTAATTCAATATCAAAATGTTTTTCTAATGAATCCAATGAGAGTTTTAGCCCCCAAAAATAATAATAATAATACCAAGTTTTATCAACGTTTTTGTAATAAAGTTCTGACATCAAATATTGCAAGAATTTGAACTTGTTAGGTTACATTGTTATAATTTACAGTGAAATTTACTATAACATTATTCTCCGTGTACAAGCGACTGCGAATCGGCAACGTTGCAATAGGTTAGGTTATAATTACGGGAGGGCATGTATGGTATATCATAAAATATCTCTAATTTTTATCATAGTGTTTTTTCTTTTTGAATTAATTGAAAAAAAGAGGATAAATCACTGGTGATTATTCGCGTCCACTTTTTCTGCCACCAGTTTTCCAATAGAACTGGTATTTTTGTATAAAAGCAGTGTTTCAGCACATACGTTAGCTGTCACGTAAAACAACTTTCCATTGTCTAGACTGTACGAGATTCTAGATTAAGCAAGCTGTGACTAATGTAGACAATCTTTATTCTCATTACAAATTTCACTGTCAAAGGTTGCAAAAAGTACGCTACATTTCTGCACGTGAAGTTTCTACTGGTTAATTATAATTAATAGAGTCGTTAACCGTATCGCAATAAATAAGTACCTTGTTCTGCCGCGTAACCTCAAAGTCAACTCGGTTTTCAATTTTCCACCGGGCACAAGTTTTTTCTTTCTTTTTACTCGTTAGAGAAGAAATTGGAGACAAAATGCGTTTACGTGGGAATTGATTAATATTACATTGAAATGTATTCTTAATCGCAGAGAAGAAGACTTAATTTTATTCTGAAATGACAAACTGTCGCTGAGGTTAATCTTGTAAAAACGACTAATGAAGAAGAAGAAATAATTGAAAATAACCCAATATCGATTATGGTTGAGCGAAATACGAACTTGTCCGTAGATTACGGTGGAGGAGATTGAACTTTTGCCGAGTGAGAAAATTTGATTAGCGGTGGTATTGTTTGCGAGCGCGCGCGGTGCTGGACGGAGGTAGAGCGGGGTGGGGGGGGGGGTTGTCCCGGCCGAAGGTTTGGCCAATTGATCTTGTAAACAAATCTCGGCTCAACTTTCGAATATCGAATGACGCGCGGAGGGCGCAATGGTACGCGGAACGCGGGGCCGGTAAATCGCGCTCGAATTGGATATCGGGAGGAGACAGAGTTTGGTCGGCGGTTGCTCTTGATTGAGCGCCTCTCGGCTGCATTCCATAACGAGTGCGGCGTGTCCCGGCCGCGTCGCGTCAAAGTACGCATTCGCGCCCGTGCGCCCGTGCGCCCGTGCGCCCGTACGGGCGACTTCACCAACACAGCCGCGCACGCGCCGATATATATCATGGCGCTGATGCGATGCGATGCGATGCGATGCGATGCGATGCGCGATGCGTGCAGGAAGTTTAATAACCCGGTCCTCCGCTCGCCCTCCCGGTCGAGGGCCTCTTCCTTCGCCTCCTTCTAAGATCCGACAAAGAAATTCCTCCGCTAGATTACGTGTAACGTATCCCGCGACGAGACGGGGCAAGCTTTTACTGTTGGAATAAGGAAACGCAACCGCCGCAATGCGGAACAAGATACTCGAAAATATCAAACACCGCCTGAACCCC
>JABFPN010007257.1:0-10516 GCA_022817305.1 Leptoteleia sp. ZL-2020
AATAAAAATGTTCATTTTTCTTATAACCTCTTTTAAACTGTGTATTAACTAAGACAAGAAGATGTCATTTGTCCCTCTTTTTTACATTTAGTATAATAATTTTTATCCCAATTTTTTTCTCAGTGTATATGTGGCATATATGCGGGCATATATGCAGGCACATGTGCAGGTATATATGCAGGCACATGTGCAGGTATATATGTAGGCATGTTTCTAAAAATATATATGCCACTTATACAAAATTTTTTCATGGGACCCGCCTATTTGGTGCTCCAAAAATGACCTATTTCAGACGGATAAAACTTGTACATAATTAGTACATAAATTTATTTATCTACCAAAGGGGGTATTATTTTTTTGTCCGCGCATATAAAATCCGAGGAAATTTTCCTCGGTGTACCAACGAGATGTATCCGATTTCAGTTTAAAATAGGGAATAATGAATTTAGCAATAACGTATCGATCCGCTTGTCCCAATTTGTCCGATCCCGTCTATTATTCAATAATTTTCTACTCGGAATAAAATGACGCGGGAACCACTTATATTTAGGATGTTATCCGACTCGGTTTTATATCGCGCGCGATGATCGATACCAAATTTTTATTTATAAGCCAGCGACAAACAAACTAATTGCCGAGGTGGCGTTTAATCAAATTCCGCGCGCATAAAGGCGGCGAAAATTCGCCGAGCCGAGGAAGAAAAATAGACCTTTGAGAAACTCGTTTTAACAATTAATGCGCTTTATCGCGGTGCAACAAACGAACGAACAAGTTTGACATTAATACAATTTGGACGCTCATCCCCCCCCCCCTTCCCCTAACACGTTCATCATAGTGGTCGAAACATTCCTCGGCACGAAAATAAGTACCATTCCAAAAATTCCTTTCAGTTCATTATTCAGAACGAAGTGACGTCATAATGTGATCAACTTCGCGCATTCGAAATTTTATTTTTACGTGCGAACCGAGCCGAATGTATATTTAAAACTGGCCGTTTACAAATGCGCCGAGTTTGAATTGAACAATGCGAAAACTGACTGATTCCGAGACTTCTGCGCGGATGAAATAATTTTAGAGGGATATTGTATTTGTTTTATATGACGTACAGAAATTCAGAGTAGTTAATTTTTTTTCAAAGGATCATGGAAACCGGAGTTATAGGGGAATTATTTCTAAGTAATTTATCAACTTGTTGCTATTCAACAAAGATAATTTTTTTATGCCAATGTCTTAATTTTTCTTAATTTTGTTACACTTGATAATGACTAAATTAAGTAAAATACTAAATAAATTAAAAAAGAGGCAGTTTAGGACGTTGTTGCTCTACATAGAAAATATTGTATTAATTTAATACTAAAAAAATTCCAATACTGTAATAAAAAAACATTATATATTCCCATTAAACTTGCCAAGAAAAGTTTATATTCAATTAACAGAAGAATTTTATTATACATATTTTTATTTTGTTTATTTTTCAACTTGTCTTAATTTACATGGAGGGAAAAGATAAATAAAAATTATTAACATTATCAGTAAACGGTCATACACTTGCAAAAATTGGAGAACTACTATCTTAATCGTGTCAGTTTGTCGATAATATTGTTTGAAAGCTGACAACAGTTGTCAAAATGTACTTTTTACTAAATAGAAATTTTTCAATTTTTTTCAAATATATGACCAGTTTACTAAGAATGTCAGTAATTCTTATTAATTCCCTCTGTGTACAAAGAAACAAATTTGCAAATTGCTCTACGCGTAAATTTTTTAAATTGATAAAAAAGACTACCTTTCAGTAGTTTTATATTTGTCTTTAAATTAAATGACAAATACATTACATGTAAAATCGTGTTAAAGTATTAAAGTTCACACGAAAGAGAAATTTATTACGAAATTTAAATACGAATGATAAAAAGTGTCCCCTTTTCCACGGCATTGTGAAAGTGAAATTTCAGAAATATTATTAATATTAAAAATAACGTGGCTTATAAAAGAAGACATGGAAAGGCGAAAAATAGAATATTAAACATAGAAAAGAGCTGATTGATGCAACGCTGCGGCGGATAAATATAGTGGGGCTGAGTCAACTGAATTCAGTGAACTATAATGTAGTTCAGTCAACTATACTGTTAAATGTCAATTATTCGACAAAATTATGCGGCCACTTTTCTTTTTCTTCGCGGGAAAAATTATTACAAAAATAATTACCATACAGTGGAAATTTGTTGAGTAAAGTCTCGTTACTATTTCTGTAATAATGTGATAAAAGTTACACAAACATTTTAAAGGGATGTGTCATTCATCGATAAAGTTCAATTGTGCAAAATTGCTGCTAAACTAAATAATTAATTTTAAAAAAGGGCAACATCTGTCAAAAGTTAAATACATTTAGAATTTTTTAAATTGTTTTTTGCTTAGTGCTACTTTCCTCAAAAAAGTTATCTTTTGGAATTCGTTTTCATGACCTACAAATTTAACTTCTACAAAAGTCAATGAAACAAATTCAAAAGGTAGCTTTATGAGACAAGATGCAATATATAAAAAAACAATTTAAAAATGATTAAAAACTCTCAACTTTTGACAGACTATTTCTTAAATTAATTATTATTTTATAAAATATTTACATATATTTATTTTGCCAATTTGAACATTTCACCATAAGGATAACTCTATCCATGCCAATTTTCATCGACTTTGTTATTATTTTTACCTTCTATTATAACAGTAATGACAGTTTTTGTATGTAGGCACAAGAAATTTTCGTGCCACAGCAGAAGCCACATACGATATACTTGAGGGATTTCGATAAAAGCCACAGTTAAGTCACACGTGGAAAATATTGTGGCAAATGTGGCAAAACGTATGTCGGGATGAATTCATCTATATTACCGTGTATATAGTAATTTCTGTATTATTTTTGTTACCTTTATGTTTTTAACGAGTAGAGAATACGTACAGGAATTATTGGGATGGGCCCAATTTTGACTTTGCGACTTCTGGATAATGGCGGGCACCGACACCATTGGCTTCTCCTTCTTCATCATTTTTGGTTTAGTTGACTGCACTTTCGCTTTTCAAACAGAAATTTCACCGCGCCCTTGACTCTGGCGCACCGCGTTGTCGCGTCTCAACAACAAGATCCGACGTTTCAGAACTAATCACGCTCCTTTCCTGCGTCAGTGTTATGATCTCACAAGGGCACACATTTTACTCCCCTTTGGTGACCTTTCTCACGTTTTCAGCATATCGACCTTATCACCAATGACCCAAATTAATTTTATTTTCTTTTTTTAATGCCGAAGAACTGCAATTCAAAATAACTATCGTTGATTAAACGCTGACATTTACCTAATCCGACGCATAAACATTTCTTTGAAAAACTATTCAACTTTGAAGATGTATTTCAAAAAAATATCGAGATAAACTATGCAAATAGTGGGAACAAAAATTTATTGAAGGATCTTTTTTCTCTGATTATTTACTTTTTTCTTCTTCTTTTTTTTTACAAAGTTTTTAATATAAATAGTTCATTTCTGAACACAATCAAGAAAAAAAAAAAAAAAGAAAAGAAAAACAGTATTGTGGTAGGTAATTAAAAATATCAAAATATTAGGTTTCATCTAAATTATAAAATATATATTTGTTTTAATCATTTCGAATTAAGATACGTTTGAATTATTTCAAGTTTTTTCAAAGGAATATTTGCACAAAACTTGCCGCGAACGCGTGACCTATATTTTAGATTTCCTTTTCTTTTATATTTCACATTTCGATGACCCCTTATTTTTGACCGATTATTCTCTCGTCTATACAAAAAAATTTTTTTCAGAACTACAAAAACATATCTAGCTGTTTTAAATCAGAAAACGATATATGGGACAATGTTGCCGTTTCGATTAGCCGAAATTTATTCCCCTCCAATGTAACGATGAAACATATAGGATGGCAGTAAAAGCTCGAATTGAAAATTCACTCGGCGGCGTACGCGAGTTAACTTAAAACGTGGAATTCGTCGTTTCGGCTTAATTGGAAACTATTAATGGCGAAGAAACGTGGCAGGCGGAATTAGACACGGCCGTAAATATAACGCGGTTTTATCACGCGAATATAGATTCGTTGCAGATTGCAGAACGAATCAAAGGTGCCCGCGGTGACCTTGGTTGTGCGTTAAAAACGCGCGACGGCAATTTCTCTCTCTCTCTCTCTCTCTCTCTCTCTCTCTCTCTCTCTCTCTCTCTCTCTCTCTCTCTCTCTCTCTCTCTATCTCTTTCTCTCTTAGCCTTTCCAGCCTTTTCGACGACCAACAAGTGGCGAACTCATTAAATGTCTCGATCTGAATTTTAATTCATTTTAATTGCTCGTCACATCTTCGAGGACAAACGAAATTTGCTTGACCTTGCGAAGAAATTGAAAACTCTTTTTGTCGCCGGAATCGCGGAATAACACACCGCGCCGGAGAAAATGATAAAAATCGGCAACGATAAAACTCCAGTCCATTTAAATTGTAAAAGATTGCTTTAATATTCGCAATTGCGAGTTTACCATAAGATGTCAGACGACCGATTTTTATTGTTTGTTTGTGAGCCGCGAGGTCACCGTTTTATTCAACTTCATAAACAATTTTAAAATAAATAGGAATGAACTTTATAATCAACGTAATAATTGTAAAGGGAACGTCTGACATTCATTGTTTTGATGCGTTTATTTTGTTTCGTTTTTTTTTATTTTTCTTCAGCTAACTTATTTTTGCAAAATAAATAGTGAATGGTAGGCTTATATATGTGACACACTGAGAAAAAAGTTGGGATAAAAATTAATATACTAAATGTAAAAATGGGGACAAATTACAATTCTTGCAATATTTAAAATACATTTTAAAAAAGGTTATCAGTATTGTACAAGTTACTATGATACAGTATAATAAAAATGTTCATTTTTCTTATAATCTCTTTTAAACTGTATATTAACTAAGACAAGAAGATGTCATTTGTTCCTCTTTTTACATTTAGTATAATAATTTTTATCCCAATTTTTTTCTCAGTGCATATGCGGTATATATGGAACTGATATGGAATATCTATGGAACAGGTATGGACCATATATGCGGTATATTCAAATGCATTTCATTCCATTTCTTGCAATTCAGATTTCTCGGTGCATTTGTTTAAAATTTTTAGTAAAGCTTGTACATGAAAAACTATGGCTCTGGTAAAATAACGACCATAAATTTGCGTAACGTTACGTACAAGGTCACGCTTCTCTGAACAAAGTGATTCATACCTCATAAATTTAAATTTATATAATTTTACACGAAGTTTGACAGTGTAGCCAATTGTTTCGATAGTGAACGACTTTTTTCTTCCACAATAAAAAGCTCATTTTATTTGAACATTTTCATTGCATATGTTATTACGGCTAAAAGTCAACGTAATAGTATTAAAAAATCTGTGTGAAATTACAATGCCAAAAATGATTCATAGTAGAATTTATTAAATTCATAATATTTTATTATTAGATATTTTTATTAATGTTTTATTTATTATATTTATTATAAAACTGATTTAAAAATGCTTATAAACAGTTTGCAAAATGTATTATAAAACTGAAATGTTATAAAAATTAATTTTAAAACATAAAAATCTCATTGATTGTTTAGTCTTAGAACTTATTAACATATATTAATTCATAGCACTTTTTTTTTTATTAATGACTGGTATTTTTTTTAATTTTACATGGTGATACAAGGAAATTCCATTTGCTCCAAAGAAATGTTTGTCCTTTATTGATTTTAAACAATTTTACTTAATGATATTTTTTTTTTTTTTAAATTTTACCATACATTGAATTAACTCCAATTCGAACAATTAATAAATTACTCATTAAAGTTATGTCGGAAATTCCCGTATTAAAATCCAAATTTAGTCAAATCTGGTTTATTACACGACGAGTATTTTGACAGATTAACTGATTGCTGCTTTTGATCGCGTTTAAATTTGCAATTTAATAAATATTCGTGTGCGTCATGATTATTATTAGTAATTTCCCCCTGTTACCTTTCAATTTGAATTTGACAAACGTATGATGAATGATTTTTACATTAGCATATTAAAGCCACCATTTGCACCTTATTTATCGCGATGAAACGAAAACGGAGGAAGGTCGAAAGTTGAATGATCGGGACATTGGCACAATAAAAAGGATCGCGCGACGATAAATCGTGATTGGTGTTCCTCCCACGCGTCAAATTAAATTCGTTCATTTTCCTTTATCACAAATACGCGCGATTTAATTACGCCGTTGTTAAATGGCCGACCAGAATTTTTACTGTGCTGGCACGGTAAATTTTCCAGTATTGTGCAAACTGCTTCGCTTTAAGGTTCCAGCATAAAAATTATTGACAATGTTAGTAATTATTGACTGGTCATATATTTGCAAAAATAGAAAAATTACTATCTTAAGTTAACAAAACGTATCAGTTTGTCGAAAATTATTGGTTGAATGTTGACAACAGTTGACAAACAGCTGATATTTTTTTACTAAATTAAGATAGTAATTTTCCAATTTTTGCAAGTATACGAACCTTAAAGCAAAGTTATTTGTACAATGTAAGAAAAATTACCGTGCGAGCACAGTAAAAATTGTGGTAAAACACCAAAGTATTTGAAAATATGGTAATTTTTCCTATATTGTACAAACAGCTTTAAGCTGTCCAGCACAATAATTCTTAATAGCTCTTATTTTCCCAATGTATCATAAATAGTACTGTAAATGTACAGATATATTTATTTTCGAGTTTATTATAAAATATCATAAATTCTGTTAATAAATTTCTCACAGTGTAGCCGCGCGGTGACAAAAAATTGCTCATTTATATTGTCGCCTTTTACGAGGAACCGTATACATTTTTTTTTCTCCGCTTTTTTTTTTCTTTTGGTCGTTTGTCAGACACTTTTTTCCCTCCCCGACTTTGGTACTTTTTTCATCGTTAACGGAACAATAGCCTGACGTGGCAAGTAATGCATTTTTTTTTTGTATATAATTTGTCATGCTTCGTAGCGTTAACGAGTGCGACGCACGCGACTCCAGGGATAATCGATCGATAAAAGCGACCACTTCGCCTGATTATGCCGTGTGCTAATTACACTATTTTGTATGGGAGACAAAGTAATGCCCGCTTTTCACGTATCGATTTGCCCTACGAACTTGAAATTCTTCAATGCCACGTTTGAACTTGAACGTCGCGCTGGAGAATTTTTCGATGCTTCCAGTCACAACGGCAACGACATTATTATACAATTAATACAATTTATTGTAATCCGCGGTACAAACTTTAATGATTGATTTAAACAAATTATTAAATTATTTACTCGTTAATCATATTAAATAAAATAAACGATAATTTTTATTTAATTATGAAAATATTATCAATGATTGGCAATGGAAAAATATAATTTTATTTTTATCGATCAAAAATCGTTTGTATTTAATTTACTATTAAAATAGTATTATGTCCAATCAGTCGTTTCGTAAAAGTTTACTATTTTTATATCAATTGAAATTGTAATTAAGCGTAAAATTTGTAGAACTCGAAAATATGTTTCTTTGACTCGCATTCTATAAAATTATTCATTTATTATATAAAATCGTGCATTTAAAATATATTAAAGAGCTTTAATAATATTTACTAAAATTGTCAATATTTATGAATCGCTGATTTCATTACAGAATTTATTTATTTTTCTTCTTTTTTATTGTTAACACATTTTAGTCCGCGAGTAATTTTGAATAATCAATTTTAATTAACATCTTTACGACCGTCGACATAAAGAAATGTCATTTTTGCTTTAATGATCGTCTAAAAATTTATTATTACAAGTCCGCGGAATACAAGTTGAATTAGACCGTGATGATTTTGAAGGCGAAACAGTTCACAAGCATTTCTTATTGGAACAAAATGTTAAGTAAATGTTAATGGAAAATTTAAATTCATGGATTTGGTTAATGTCATTATTTTTGTTTCAATATATAATCATTAAAACAATTCCGATAATGTTAAAAATGTATGACAAGTGTAACAATAATACATTAATAATAATAATCTTTTTTTGATTTACCTTTCATTGGTAGAACAAACCAATTATATTCTTGCCGTAAATATATAAAAGAATCTAAAACCGAAAAATTTTCGCCGTATCGATATCTCGTGTATTATTAGACTTTTACTTTTAGATAAAGATATACGTGTCTTTGATCTTTAAAGCAACGGTCAGGTTTATTGACAAATTAAAATTTAAAATTTTATAATAAATCGGCTATTCACTCTGAAGAGAGAAAAAAAAGACACACACCAAAAAACAAGCAGCGATTTGTTTGACAATACAGAGGTCACGGAAAAAAAGTCTTTTTCACATTTCTTTCTTTTCATAATAGTTTATCGTTTTTACGTATTTAAACACTATAATGAATTGTATTGCGTTGCCGTTCTCATTGTTCCACTTTTAATTTAATAAGTTTATCGATAATGATTCGTTTTTATACGGCACATCCGTAGTTTTTCATTTTCAACATTTGCTTCTATTCGGAGCGTCCTAACGGTGCCTTTTTTTTAACGTTCGCTTAAGTGAATGTTTAATTTACCTTTAAGTTAAATGATTTCGAAAGCAATTTACATTTTCAAATATTCTGTGAAACCGGCAGTAAAAATGCATACAAAAAAGTAGTTAAATTTAAAATTAATGTTAATGCACGTTTCATATACATGGACTCATGAATCGTATATTTCGGGGACGTACCCTCAATTTCATCCGCAAGTTACATTCCTGAAATTTGTATTATGTCATTTTTTAATTTTGTTGGAAATTTTAAAATTGGCCAATGGAAAGTTTTTTTTTTAAATCTAATTAAAATAACGACAGTGAAGTCAGGGCCGTAATTATTGGGAGCGTCCTCAAAATAACTGTTTCATATGTAACTACTTTGAGGACCTTCACGAAATTGCAAAAAGTCCTCAAAGCGTACTATACATATCTATTGATGTCCTCGAAATATACGTTTCATATCTATATATATAAAGAAAATTAAAGACAAACACGAATTGCCTGCATCAGATCGAGTTTAATATATTTTGATAATAAATAAATTATTTATGCATGACAGATTGCGTATAAAGTGCGTTTAATGAATTTCACTTAAGGCAAAGAGATACACTGAGAAAAAAAATATGTTAAATTTTCGTATATAATTAGGAAACTGAAACTATATGTAGTGTATAAGAAATTTTCAAATTAAATATATGAAAACTTAGCACATATATTACACTACTTTATATAATTATGTTTCCTTTTCGCATACTTAATGCTAAACTTTCATACATTTTATTTGAAATTTTCTTATACTTTCCGTATAGTCTCAGTTTCCTAACTATATACGAAAAATTAATATATTCTTTTTCTCAGTGTAAAAATCCTGGGGGGAAAAAAACTCATTTCGTAAGTAATAACCCATTTTAATTGTCACGGAAACGTAACGGACGGATTTGCGCGAAAAATCGGTATCGGTACAGGGAAGCCCTAAAATAACCAATACACGGGGATTACACGGGCTAACAAAATGATCCGAATCATTACAAGCGCGTAACAGTCAAACCAATTCCACCGTGCACAATTCGATCAATCGCCGCGCGTTATAAATAGTTTTGACAGTCGAACAATATAAACAACAACGCTCCGGGCAACATTGCACTTCACTGTCCCACTCGAGTCCGCGACAGTCGGTCATCGAAATGTTATCGGTCCGCGCGATAGTCGCGCAATTAGCATCGATCAATTATAGTCACAGTTACGATGGTCAGATTATAATTATTGCATATATCTCGGGTGATAAAATCCATTGCGAATTGATAATGATAACAATGCATTATCTCACCGAATGATTTTCGCGAAATGCAACTGGAAAATAAATCAGTGGACAACGAGCGATAATGAATGAAATCGCCCATTCAATAAACGGCAATGTTATGTGGGATAATAAGAGGGCAAAATGATCGCTTGTTATAGTTTAATAGCTTTACTCGTAACAAATGAGCAACCGGTGAAATTGTTTCGCAAACTACCGAACGTTTGAGCATTATACCCCGGTTAATACCGTCAACGATTGTAAAGCAAATGAAAACGTTATTTTGTCCGAGTTACGAATCGATAATGGCGAACGAGTTTACAGGGAGAAAATGAACGATTAAAGGATGATAAGACGGGGGAGTGTGCTTGGGCGATGGCACTGAATTGATCTTTGCGTTTGCTGATCGACACAAAAACTGACTGACGGCCACGCGAACTGAATATGAATGAGGGGATCGATCACCGTTTTGTGAAAAGGAAAGCTAAAATGTTTGGCCGAATGCGTTGCAACGGCAAGAGTCCGGTGGAGTGAGCACAAAACTGAAATCCAACGTGGACTGAAAAAAGTGATTACGGGAGGAATTGGCGCGAAGGAAAGAAAAAAAAAAAAAAAGGGGGAAAAA
>JABFPN010007258.1:0-10513 GCA_022817305.1 Leptoteleia sp. ZL-2020
GCGTGAACTTGGCACGTTTGTTTTGTGTCGTGAAACATTAAAATGTATAAAACAAAATAATGGGCCAATAATATTAATACATAATAAAACTTATATACATTGATTTTAATATCATATTAATATAGACCGTTGACAGATAAGAACGTTTTATGCGTTCTTTTTTGGAACGTTTTAAACGCTTTAGTCAGGAACATTTGAAACGTTCCAAAAAAGCGTCAAAAGCGTTCTGTACAGAACGCTTGTTTTTGCAGTGTACAGATTAGAATAAACGTAGATAGTAAACCTACTTTTTTTATAGATGACAAAAACTGTTAAAAACTAATAAAAACTATTCATTATCTTACAATTTCTCATAAATAATAATTATTACCATTCTCTACATTACCGATCCCGTTTGACTCATTAAACGCCGTTGCAATCCTTTTAAGAAACTCACTCAAAAAGTTTGATTTTTGTAGGATTCGGTGCGGGTAAAGGCGAATGATTACAAACAACTTGTTTATTTATCAATAACATCAAGATTTAATTTATTATGTACTATCGTATTTATAGTTAAGTTATAGGTACTTGGAACAAACTTGGACACGAAGTATGGTAAATGAATTATGGCACATGATATGTACATTATGAAAGAGTTTATCGTTGCTCAAAGATTAATCTCTGTTTTCCGTTTAAATTTCATCCTATCATCGCGCTCAATTCGACGATATATAATCTTAAATGTTATTTGTGCACACGTCGTTTCAAGAGTGATTTCCAGTTGTGAAAGAACCAATTCCGATGCTTTTTCTAATAATACAGAATTGTTAAAAGTACAAATCAATTGGTAGCAATGGTTCGGCTCTGGTCGTTCCCTTTGTTCGACTGAAACGGCACGTGCGAGAACAAAAAAGAAAGGGCTATTCTATACTATTAGGAAATTCATCGTGCAAAACAAACAGGTTTCACAATTATGTACACAATTTATTATATACCAATTTCGTAGTTAAAAAATCGCCGTATTACAATGGTACCTCAATTCATCTCATAAAGTTCCAATTTGCGCGTCGTGTTATTTGATATATCGTATATTAATGTATGTCTTTCATATGTATTCCTACGCTTTTAGGCGGTTTAACTAATACTTTATGATATGTCTTCGTCATACTTTTATACCGTTTATAAATCAGAATTTTAACCGCAGTAACTAGCCCAACTCTGATATTTAACAATTCGTTTTGGCTTATTCATTTTTTTTTTTTTGCAAATTGTATTAACCTTTATAAATGTTCAAATTAAATATTGTTATCTTACACTATATATGAATAGGTGACACATTTCCCAGGTAAAAATGTATATATATCGCCATATATGTAATATACATGCGACATATATGTTGATTTATACATGATATAACATTTATGTCACATATTACGTCGCATATATGCCGCATATGTTGATTTTTACATGGGATGCCACATATATAATAATATATATGGGACATTTATGCGATGCAAATCATATATGTGACAAATATGTCACATATATGGCGCCATATATGCCACATAAATGTTGATTTTTACATGGGTTCTTTCCTTCTCTTTGTACAAGTAATCTCGATTAACTCCAACTGATTTACATTTCGTGCGTTCATATTCAAATTACTTAATTGTCTTCGATCTCATGTTGGTATTTAAAATCAATTCTCATTATTATTGATTGCACTTGAAAAGCGATTGGTTTCATTATGTGCCGATTTGTCATACAATTGTAACGTTGAAATTAAATAACGCATTGATTTCAGAGAAATTGGCTGCATTTTATTTCAGTGCAATATCGCAATATTACGAAGTTGAAAAACAAAGCGCTTATAACATAGAAAACGCAAACAATCAATATTTACAAGCTGTAAAAATACGCGAGAAGGAAAACGAACGAGTGAATCTAAACGAAATTTGTTGCAATTTTTGGTTTTTAAAATGTTTTGCCTTTCTTGCAGTTATATTGACATGTTAAATGGGAATAATACTGTATGATACATCGTATTTTATTATACTTTATTTTACATAGTAATTATTACAATAAAGTACATTAAATTATCGTGATATTCTAAAAAATGTTGCAATACAACGCGACGAATTGTATCAATAAAAAATTATATTACAAAATAGCGTTTTTGTTCGTTACTAAGCATTTAAGTTTTATATAACAGTTTACTAAGAACTAAGGGCAAGTTACATATATCGATTTCAAAGACTTAGCTATAATATGTGTTGGCAATTTTTTTGATCAAAAATCAAAAGAAGCAACATTGTTTGTCCTCGTGGTTTTTCATTTAAATTCGAAACGAAAGTGTTTAATCATTATTACCAAAATAAAAGACTTATCTATATATTTTCTGAAAATAGAAATAAACATAAAGCAATCGATATAAATTATACATGAATCCAGCCAATTTCTCTTGAAAATAAATTTTGATAGACCGGATCGAGCTATTTTGTGATAGAACAAAATACCGAACAATTTTCGAACCGTGCGCAAATTAGTATGACTCACGTGTACCCTAGTAGCAAAGAAACATTCCAAAATATTACATAAATATTTTTGAGAAATATTCCTGTGTCTAATCCAAAAATATCTATGTTATATATCTGGAATATTAAACAAAAATTAACCCCCCCCCCAAGAATATACTAAGAATATTCCTGAAGTACATTACAATTTCTTTGGTATATTTAGAATGTTATTACATTATACCAAAAATATTCTGCACTATTAGGGTACAAATTTAACTTATTTTCAATTCGAATTACTTTATTTATTTCGTAATATTTATATAATTCGGTTTATTATTCACGATAACTTGGGAATTGATTCATTAGAATAAAGCATGTTTAAATATTTTTCATTTAATTTACATTCTACTTCAACTAAACAGTAAAATGATTTTTATCGAGTTCATAATGCTCACGAATATACCTAAATGAATGATGAACTTACTCATTTCTCAGAGATTTCACTTCACGAGTCAATGTCGATTAAGACAGATTTTAATTTTGATTTTAAATCTTCATATTATTTAACGAAACATAACACTACGATTACAATTTATTTATTGCACCTTTAACTTAAGCCCGAAAAGGAAATACAAACAACGGCAACAATCGACAGAAATCGGATCGAAAAGCAAAAAAAAGTAGTAGCAAAATTTAAAACATTTCATATTAATTTAGGGGTATCTCCAGAAAATTGAAATGTTTACTACTTAAAATAACAAAAATAAAAATCGTTAAAGCAATTTTTGATATCTTTGACTCGAAAGCGACCGCGGAATTTTCAAAGTTTCACTATTAATTTTAGCAAAGATAATTACTTTTCCCAATATACCCTTAAACCGGTATAAAAGGCAGTAATTTGTGACATTCCTTTTTTCTCATTGCAGTAAAAAATGGGGATCGCGTTCATTTGCAATCAACACTTTTTCTCCTTCGCAGGCAAACATTGCCCATCCCCCTTGTCGGGTGGCGCAGTGATCCGCCTTTAAAGAATTATTATTGTTATGATTATTATTACCGACGATCAAGCTACTTTGTCCTTGTTAAAGAACTCACGATAGATCAATAGCAATGCATCCGACACAATGATAACAATAAAAGTGATAACAATAATAAAAGTAAAATAACCAAACGAAACTTCCGATAAAATAACAAACGGGCAAGTTCCGATATCCAATAAAATTAACGCACCGACGCGCACTTAAATATTTTGGAGTAACGTACCAAATTACATTCGAATAAAGCAAAAAAGAAAATTATTCTCATTCTTTTAGCGCGCATACGTCAGCAATTCGTACGCGACGAATCTGGAACAAAAACGGGTTATCGATCTGTTGGCGTTTACCGAGGGACACTTTTATCTTTATTTATTTATTATTTCTTTTTTTTTCTTTTTTTTTTTGGTAAGTATTGTTAAATAATTGGCCTACTCGAAGCTTCGGGATAATTGCATTGGATGAGATGCGCTCGTGTGACGGAAATTATGACCATTGCTGGGTTTTGGCGCGGGGGGGGAGTGGGGGGAGGGTAGAGGTGGAGCCCACAGAGAGGTAAAGAATTAAAGAAACGGACGAGTCACGCGAGAGTTTCCGTTTCCGCTTGCGCGCGGTCATTATCTATACTCTACGAGAATGTTGTTGCGATTAGTTTGCGCTGCAGCCCATTATTTCATCGTTGAGCAAATACTGTTCCACTAAATCGATCGCTCCTCGAGTTTGTAATCGAATTAAAGCTCACGTAGAGTCGGAGCCATCAATCTGAAATCAAATAGGGTCGGGTGCACGTAAATGGAAGACCCTTGTATGTATTATCGAAACGATTTATAAATTAGTCGAATTTTGTTGCCAAGTCCATTTTGCGCTCGTCAAAAGGACCGTTCGATTTTGATCGATGGAAAAGTTACCGTTGCGCCGCGACGCGGAATTGTCGCACCGCGCGTAATCGCTCTTCCCGAACGGCCGAAAACGGTCCTACCGATAGCTACTTGTCGATTTACGATTGGATTCGAGTGAGCGCCGATTAAAGTGGGCGCGATTTGAACAATTACTTCCTTTCTTCGATTCTACGCATCCGAAATAAAAGTCAACATATATATATAGCATATATGTCGCACATAAGTCATATATGGGATTTGCACAGTATAAATATCCCATATATATTAACATATATGTGATATCCCTAGTAAAAATGAAACACATATGGTCCATATGTGGTCCATATATGTTTTAATAATTTCATATACAGAAATAAGAAATTCATAAATGGACATATTTTTCCTTAATCCATATATACAGAATTTTCTATTTCCTTATAGGAAATTGATAAAACGTATATGGACCATAATGTTTCATTTTTATTAAAGATACGTGTTATAACATGTAAAAATCAATATATATGGGACATATACGGAGTATATATAAGACATATATGCGGGGCATACATGGCAAACATATATATATTGTATATATAAACTTTTACATAGGGCGCATCGTCGGTGAAGAGCAATTTTTCCTCTTTCTTCCCCACCCCCCCCTCCCAAGTACGAAATTAACGCATCTGCGCGGAGTTTCAAAAATTTGCGTTACGCACGGTACAGCTTTTGGAAAATGGTCCTCGAATAATAACGTTTCGGAAACAATCGCTTTTGTTGGACGCTTCGTTCTTTGCGCACAACGTCGGCGGTTATTGTAAGAACGGTGTCGAGACCTGTTTGTAAACAAACACGGTTCGTACCGTCAAATGTAAATAAACATGGTTTGTATACGTTTGAAAGGGCGCGGGAATGAATGGGAAACTGAGAAATAGCAAAACAATGTTTGTTTACATTTGTGAGTCAAAGAACGTTTTGCCGTTTGAATCGCACGGAAACGCTCGTAAATAATTATGATCATTCGAGTGGTCGTTATAAAAAAAGTTTTATTGCGTGAAAACAAAGTGAATTAATCGATCGTTTCGTTTGTAATCCCAGCGAGAGAGAACTTACCCCAAAATTGACGTCTTATAACAAATCTTATTACATTCTTATGCGTTCGTATTATCAAGTTTATATGACACCCCTACGAGAAGCTTATCATGATATGGCTCGATACCCTGTATTTAATTGCGAAGAAATGGATTCGTTCTAACGTGTAAACGTCAAAATGATTGTCCCGTGAGAAACGAAAAAATGGAACGCACCTTTATCCCATCCGAATTTACGTGTGAAATTATTCGAGGCGCTTTCTTGTAACGTTCATTGTGTCATATTTCGATTCACAGAAGAAACTACAACGTTAGATAAAAATGTAACACGGGGATACAAGATATTCCTACGTATGGCCGTTTACAGCAGATTTGCGATTTCACTTAAAAATAGGGCCGTTTGGCCGGTCGGGAAATGTAACTCGCACATGCAAATACATAAGTATCAAAAGGAAAGGGTACGCAAAAAACCAGAATAAAGTACCGGTACAGTAATGTAAAGCCAAGGGGAAAAAAAACTTGGAAAACGTCGCAGAACATTCGCAAAGGTTGATTCCAATGTCAATCGAAAAGAAATATTTTCGAGCGTTTGAGAGTTCGACTAAGAGAATGTTCGGTGCACTGGTGTGCCACGCTTATTGCACTCTCCACTGTTTGCCCCCCCCACCCCTACCCCGACACCCTCCCCTCAAAAGATCCGACGTACAGAAAAAAACGAGGGTGGAAATTTTGAAACAACGGTCGAGACACGACTATAACCGCTATTTATATTGCACTAGAATTTTCCTTTGCTACCTAAAAACCGAACGGCAGTTAGAACTATATTGAATCATTCCGCTAGAAAATACTTATGTTAATCTCTACAATTATGTACAATTTAAAAACGGCTATAACCGCGCTTTTGCTGCTTTATTACAATTATTTATATTTATATATCATTATCCTGTATTTATATATATTTATATATATATTTATAATATAATTTTTCTTCTCCGTAATTGTCGTATTGCTTAATGCGTGCTTCCAACTCACGACGCTAATATTTCTATTGCGGCAACAGCAGCGACACCTCGCATGACACATATCAATACAAAGTCCAATCTTCGTCAAATCACGCTTCTCTTTCTCTCTCACGCTCTCTCATTTTATCTCTCTCTCTCTCTCCCTCTCATTCTTTCTCTTTGCCTCTGTTGCTACTTAATTATTACTTATCACCGCCTTCGACTGCTTTATTTTTTTTCTTATTTTTTGTTTTGAATCTTTTTTTTAGCTTTTTCGTCTTTTTTTTTATAAATTCGTACTAACTCCTATAATATTGCTTCGATATGATATGATACAGTCTTTTCACTGATTGTCCATTATCACTACACAAAATGTCAATCTTTCACTGCTCGCATCCGCACTGTGCCAGACATCGTTCATCATTAGGATTAATATCACTTTCCCGCGCGTCCACGTCGCGCGATCATCATCGTTTTACTAACAATTATATATACGCCATTTATTCTATAACTTTTATGTATGTTTCGAATTGTACTTTGCCAAACCAACCGATCGACGCCCTGCACAAATTTCCATTCCTCTTCGATCACCCGGTCCAAACTACCGACCTTACCCGATCCCGCCAGATCTGGGACAAAATTAGGGACAGGATCGGACCTGAATTTCGTCCAGATCTGTCTCAAACTCGATGGAATCCAATTTTGGTCAGATCCGATCGATCTTTGCGAAAAACTAATCAGCTCTTAATAGACACTTGTTCAGGGTCAGATCTGGTCGAAAAATCCGGTGCGATCCGGTCTTACCCGATCGGGTTCAAAGTGGAACTTTGGACGGGATAACCGTTCGTCCTCGTTAGTTTCTACGTGAATACGATCGAATTGGTTGGATGAAATTGCGCTGCTCTTCGTAACACACTTAGATGCAACGTTGCGACGAATGAAGCGTTATCGATCGAAATACATCTCTCGCTGTAAGTACGCCTGCCGCGAAGGACGAATTTTCACGGGGTTCGCGCTATTTATAAGTATCCTCGAACGAATTGCACCTACGCTCAATCCCGATATTCCGAACGCGAAAGGAGCGGCATTGATTTGTAATTTAAATTTAGTATAAAATCAAGCTGAAAGGTAATCGAAGACGTTAACGTCATTCTTAAAATCATATTTATTCGTTGATGAGGTATAATTTAGTTGGGCGAAAAATCAAATTAAACGAGCTCGATTGAAGTTGCAAGACAGTAGCGAATTAAAAATGGTCGGCGCTATTCCGTGCCAATTGCGCGCCGAGATAAATGGACAGTTAAAAGCACTATTCGGATGGGTAGAGTGGGATAGTTGAAATTGAAACGGTTCGTATAATTAAACGGATAATGAAGTGAACTATTCGGATAGTCGGTTCAATATCGATATACCGCGATCGATAGTGATGCGCGCGCTGCTCGTATCCTAACCAATTTCCGTTCTGTGCGTTACTGCGATGCCACCTGGTGGTCAACTTCAAAGATAATTTTCCACGGAAGAATTTGATATATGCAACATATATGTTTGTTACAGTGGTCGCATATATGATCATATATGCTCCATATATGCTCCATTTACATAAGTTATCTTCCTTTATCGTTCAACCGCACACTGAGAGAAAAAATAGTCGTGGTAACTAGCAAGGTTAGTCAATTTGCGATCCAACTGTTCTTTAAAGTTGTGATGACTAGTTTTCCGGTATTTGCAACTAGTTTTTACGGTTAAAACAACTATTTTCTAAAGAACTGTTATTAGTTAGTTGCAGCAACTATCATGTTTTCTCTCAGTGCATATTTTATTTCGATTTCTCAAATTCTCGTGGTTTCTCATGTTAATTATTTTATTGACAATTTAATATACTATCCAGATAGTTCGAGGAATTATCTAGTTATCAGTAATTATCTACCATTCACGGATAATAATGTTTGCTATCTCAGATATTCGGAACAATTGAAAGAATGGTGCTTTTAACTGGTCTATTTTGTTTTCGGTGCGTTTTCGCGTCAAAATTGGAGGTGGTTCGCAGCAAAAAGTGTTACGTGAGCAAAAATGAAAACTTGTGCAAGTTGCCGATCATTTGGAGTGGTATCCCTAGCAGACCAAAAGTCCGAATATAATATTATTTGGCATGTCTGCGTTTAGCAAGCCTGTGACAACATTTCGCTATTTTGACTTGAACATTCCGCCCTTAGTCTGAACCGTTCGATCACCGCATAAATAATTTTTTCCCCCGCAGCAATCTCGTATTAATCTTGGTTTGCAGGTCAATATTGTCCGCGAAGTTGATCTTTTGAATCCTTCTTTTACGTAATCGAATAATAATGTGGTTTACGAAATTATTAAATTTGTTTGCTCATTCTATTATTTAGCTTACTTCAAATTGTTTTCTTAACGGTACTTAGTTATATCTTAAATCCATAAATATTAATGAAAATTGTTACTTTATGTTTTCCATACGAAGAGAACAATCTGTCGAAGATATCTTTAATTTTTTAGATATGTCATAAAGACTAGTAATATTTGTTTGCCAGTAAAGAAATGTTACTTTAGTCAAATATACTGTAAAACGTTTTCAAAATATAACATTTAAACAAACTTTATTTTATTTTATTTTTAAGGACACAGGGCTGTTTTAACAATATGTAAACAATAAAATACAGTTTGTTGTTTTGTTAATTTGACGTTTCGTATGTTGTCACACAATTATTGTTTGTGTTTTAAATTTATCAAACGTTTTGTTCTTCGGTTCCATTAAATAAATCTACGTTTATCGATCGTTTAATTGTAGTTTTATAAGTAATACTGGCATTGTAACATTCTCCATTAAGTTTCATGAGATTTAAATAATTAACCGTTTGATAAGTATAATTCAAATATACTCATTAATTTATATTCAAACACCAATATCGATTATTTCATAATTATTTATGAATTTTTTGTTTAATACAATCACGTAACCAAGAATAATGAAATTCTTTGCCAAACGAACGAATTCATGAATTTCACATATCCACATTGAATTATGCACAAATTTTAATCAACGAACATTTAAACATTTAAAATAATATATTACACATTATTTACAAAGTGCAAATAAAAAGTGAAACAAAAAACCAAAAAAAAAAAAAAGATCACAAAGACAAACCAACGCAACGGAATTGTCAACGCAATTGATTAGACGCACTTAATAAGCGACTAAAAAACATAACATAAATACAATTTACAGAATGCCAAGATCCAAATACATCTCCGTAGACGTCATTCGACCCGAGACGCATTAATCAACGAGCAACCTAGGGCCAGCCCTGATACTCGCTGAGCGGTTCCGGTTTCGGTTCGAGACTAGGCGGCGGATACAGTCAGTTCTGTTGTCACAAGCTACCCTCGGGTCAATGTTGAGCCGCGAATTTCATGCGCTTCTGCTTTTGCCGTTGATTGCAAAACCAGACCCTCACCACGTTCTTCTTCAGGTCGAGCTTCTCCGCGATGGCGGCGATCTTCTCGCCGGAAGGCCTCGGCTGGACCGCGAAGTAAGCCTCGAGGGAGCGCTTCTCCGGCGCGGCGATGCTCGTCCTCTTGCGCTTCTTCTCGCCCGCCGGAAGTACCGAGGGGGCGTCCGGGTCGCGCCTCTTGTTCTTCGCCTGGGCCTCGGCCTCCTCGAGCCAGGCCTGGAGAATCGGCTTCAGGGCGATCATGTTGTTGTGCGAGAGGGTGAGCGACTCGAAGCGACAGATGGTCGACTGGGAGAGGGCGCCGACGCCCGGCAATTTCAGGTTCGCCAGCGCCTTGCCGACGTCGGCCTGCGTCACGCCGAGCTTGATGCGCCTCTGCTTGAACCGCTCGGCGAAGGCTTCCAGTTCGCGCGGGTCCGTGTCGGCGTCCGGGTGGAGGCCGGCCGCGGCCGCCGCAGCCGCCGCCGCGGCCATGGCCGGGTGGTGGTGGGGGTGCGGCACGCTGCCGCCGATGTTGCCGTGGTGGTGGTGGTGGCCCATCATG
>JABFPN010007259.1:0-10513 GCA_022817305.1 Leptoteleia sp. ZL-2020
AACAATTCTGCCAATTCTCACACAAATTAGGTATAATATAATAAATTGTCATTCTGCACTAAATATCTGCTGGGAAATTACAGTGCCAGTCCAGGGACGTAGCTTGCGTGAAACGGACCCGTACTTGGTTTACAATCGCAGAATTGTCATTAAAAATTGGCACGTACTTTGCATGTAACCAAGAGACAACACTAGTTATATATAAATCATTAAAAAGATGGGAAATAAATAGGTAAAATTTGCTTCAAATGTACCAAAATGTATTTATACCAATGTTAACAAAAAAATACGTGGCAATTGCATTATTACATTGAATTAGTCCTTATTATAGGTTAGCTAAATATGGGTCAGAACTATAGACAACCGTTAGGACATTTCCCATTGGGCAAGTAATTTTCGTAAAAATATCAAGAGTTGGAACTTTACTGGCCCAGAATTGATTCCTAAATTTTGCCAAGATTGGTTTTACTCTGGTTGACTAACGGAACTGTAGAAAACCATAACTGAATCTGTATTGGCCCAGAATTGTTTACCATGGTCTGGCAGCCAGTATAATGCCAGAATTGGGCCATTTTTCCATTACTGGCAATTTCCTATTGGGTATCGTTAATCATCCTAGAATGGCGCTCTGGTCCATTTGTAAGTAAAAATTACTTATTTTTCTTTAAATGTAATAAAGTTGTGGCATGTATCACATTCATAAAACTTTTTTTATTTTTTCTTAAATATTGGACCAGAGCGCCATTCTTTCATTGCTGAGGAGTCATCATGTCAATTATTGTGTCATTTGGTTGAGAAATAACGAAAAATAGTGATTTTTCGTTTTTGATATGACGTTCGACGCTTAAACTCCACCTTAAATTTGAAAATTATTTGAATTTGATATATTCAGACACGTATCAAGCGACTCAAATTGGGGGAGCTACCCGATAAGTACCACCTGAAATGTTTGTATATATATGTATACAAAGTTAAAATAATTTTTTTTGGTAATTAGTTAGTTAATTAATAGTTAATTATTATGGGACCATTTTTATTTTGCTACGATTGCCCGTTCCATTATTATTAAAAATAGACATAGAAGTTTTTTCTTAAGGTGGAGTTTAAAGCGATTACAAGCTCATGTGATGTCGGTAATGTAGAAAACATTCTTTAATGTCGGTATTATCAACATTAAAGAATGCTTAGATGGTACAATGACATATATTTATAGCAAATACGAATTGTAAATTGAAATTAAAAAATTTTCGTATAAATTCCACCAATTTGGTAAAAATTGGTATAATTTCCACCATTTCCTTATTTAAAGAAATCAGAAATAACAATCTAATTATCATCTCAATTCCTAATTTCAGCAATTTTTAATAAAATTTTGGCGTGAGCGTAAAAATCACTAATTTTTCTTATGCGAGTGAATTCAACTGTGTTTTTTTGTTCATAACTATTGTTAATCGTCCTGGAATGGAGCTCTGGTCCATTTGTAAGTGAAAATTACTTATTTTCCATGAAATGTAATAAAGTTGTGGCATGTATCACATTCATAAATTTTTTTTTTATTTTTTCTTAATTATTGGACCAGAGCGCCATTCTGTCACTGCTGAGGAGTCATCATTTCAATTATTGTGTCATTTGTTTGAGAAATAACGAAAAATAGTGATATTTCGTTTTTGATATGACGTTCGCCGCTTGAACATGGCCTTAATACATATATGGCCATGCATTTTCTTAATTCATATATGGTAGCAATTGATTTTAATACAAAGAAATTATTAATAGCCCATATATGTTTCATTTTTACTAGGGATCTTGACCCAACATATGAGTGTAGAAATGATCAACACCGCGATGCGCGCGCAAAGCGCATCGCGGGTACCAACGAGGCAGCCAGACTTCCGTAAACAAACTTCCGACTCATCCCCGCGGTTAAATCCGATTGTTTCGCTTGTTATTGTAACAACTCTTGGCTCGTTAAAATGGTGCAGCGTCTACTGGTGGAGCATAGTGGTGGGGGGAGGGGGGGGGGCTCCGGCGGCCCTCGGGAAAACCAGGTGCTGCCACGAGACGCGTGTCCAGGTTCGGGTAGGGGGCAGGTGGGCCCCCTGCATTGTCAATCTCGGCCTTTCTTTTCCTCATGCCCGGCTCTCTATGCCGGCGTCGACAGGCTGTAACCGGTGCGCGCGCCTACCCGTACCAACACTTGCGCGCGTACGTACACACACGGACGCATGCATGCGCCGCGCACAATACACACCGCGCATGTGCACGTGTAAGCCTAACCTTTTCAGGCCGACACAATATGGGTACGTGCGACGCGAGGGGGGGAGGGGTTCCGCAACCCCCCCCTCTCTCTCTCTCGCTCCGCTTTGTGCAACGAACGGAGAGGGACGATAGGTTTCGCCCCTCGCCTCACCTAGGTGTATTGTAATGGGCAGGGCAGGTGATGAGAACGGTTGAACCACGCGACTACGCGGAGATGGTTCTCAATGCGATCGCCACCGGAGATCCTATCGACAAGTGGTGTAGATGTGGTAACGAAAGTTGCCGATCGGATGGAGATGTTCGGCGAAAGCCATCGCGGGCGCCGCTGAAATGTCGCTCTTTTGTTTATGAGCCAACACGTGATTGAAATCGTGTTTGGTTTATGAGTCGATTGATGGGCTTGTAAGTGCACTAAAAATAGTGCCACAGCATTTGCCACATGCGTCTTACCTACGACATTTGGCTGATTTTGAGGCAGGATTATGCTTGAACTGTATAATCCCAGTTTCGGGTCTTGAATAAATCATATTCCATATATGTATGGTACTGAAAAATTAAACGTTTACATCCATTCTTATGATTTTTGGATATAAATAAACAATGTTATTATTTGTATTTCATTAATTTGACCTTCCAAATGTTTGCAAACACTATTTTTTTATGTGATTAATTTTAAAAACGTTTCGTTCTTCAGTTCCATTATATTTTCATATATAAGCCATATACAAAATATACGTATGTGGCACTAAAATTTGAACTAAAATTTAAAACACTAAACACCAGTTGCTTAGTGTTTCCTAATTTAAAATTTTTTGGTGCACCCGACACTAAAAATCTAACGCTAAGTACTTATTACTTTTCGTACCCTTATCACGATTGCCTCGTACACGGAGAGAAAAAAATATCAATTTTTAATAAAAAGTTTACTACTTTGACATTATACTTACAGAACACCATTATATGGAAAACTAGTTCATTAAAATTTGTTAACTTAGTTTATTAAAAATAGTAATTCTATGCAGTTTCATATAATTTAACAATCTGTTTATTAAATTTTAGTAAACTGTTCAATAATTGGTTCATGAACAACATAGGCAATGGGTTAGCGACACTGATGAATAGCGACATCCAACGGAAAAAACATAAAATAAAATGTTTGCCAAAAATTAGAATTCAGTTTGTTAAAATTTCTAATCCCTGGTTTCTTAATTTTTAATATTCTTTTCTCTCCGTGTAAATATTGTGCGAGCATATTTTTTATTACTCCTTTCGAATAAAATCCTCATTTGCAACGTTTACCTTGTAATTATACGAGCATAATTCATAAATTGTTCCATTAATTTGTAGAGAACACAACGAATGTGTACGGTGTAGCCGTTTAAAACTGAAATATACCGAAGGCTAATAAAAAGCAAAACGTTAAAATATTAAACTGCGCGCTTATTTTGCTTTAATTTCCCAAGTAGCGTACACGCTTTCAATGAAACAATAAATTGCCTCGAATAATTCGCTAATGTGCAATTACACATTGTATCCCGGATAAACATAAAATGGCTGCGATACGTTACCTGCCATCTGTTCCTATAAATATTCGCCATCGTAAAAACTTAATCGCGCAACCTACAAAAGTAAATCATACAGATTGCACGAGCTCAGCTATTTTACAAATTGACTCCACTTTCCGCCCGTTTGCACGGCGAACAATTAAATAAATAGAATCGCGCCGTTGCGCAATTAACAATTCCGATAATTGAATGATTATTAGTATTGTTTCGCGAGTTTACACGGTAATACTCCGGGGAAAATGTGGAAAAGTAATGAAACACAACAAGAAACGCAATAATAAATACAAATAATAAACAATAATAAATAAAACGTAAACGTGTGTAAACCACTTTGTACGTTGTTCGTTGAATCGTTCTTTATACACTTTAATTGTATTCCTTTCCTTTACAGTAATTTACAGAATATTTACGAGTTCACTCAAAAAGCTGACCTTGGAAATCTATTTACATGAAACAGAATCTATTCATAAGTAGAATGATTCTTATATTAAGAATTTGTACAAATATTAAATGAAAAATCTAATAAACATAAGATTCTATTAATCTTAAATAGACACTTTTGTAAGTATATATTCGGCATTTATTAAAAATATATATTTATATATTATATATAGTAATTTGTATCAAGTCCTTTTTCACGGCGAAGATAGTTTACGAGGCTGTTATAAATCAAGCAATTATGAATTCCACCGTGGCGTTTAATGTTGGTGTTGGCCAGTGCAAGGTTGCGGCTGTCTGATTTGTGAAGTGATTTCCGAGGTGATGTACATTTGCGAAATCATTGAGAACCGTCGTGGGTGAGGAAGCGCGCTGACTATTGCACGATTGCACCATGCGATCCAGCGTGCATTGCTCCCCCACCAAGCGATGAAAGAATTAGAGAGGGCACGTGCCATCAGCTGTCTCAATGCTGGACCGCAGCTGGGGAAAGTGCTCGCTTATTATTGGTATCGTAGACGAGTCATATTTTGGTCCTTGTTCAACGAGATGCCCTTTATTTCGCCCACACAAATAATATTAATAGGATTAATTGACGCGCTAATTTATAAATTGGTCTTACTCCCAACACCGTAAGCACAACAAAATATTGTAAATATTTCATATTAATTTTAAATATTTACTGTTTTTTTGTAAAAATTCAAAATTATTGTAATTTTACATATATTTGGAAATTTTACAGTGAAAATAAAGAAAGTGATGCATTATGCGACGTAACTGAAAGAATAACAACGTTCGTAAACACTTGGAAGGTCATAAAAGTGTTTGCAAACATTTTGAAAGGTCATAAAAATATTTCTAAATATTTCGAAGGTCACAGGTAAGTTGTATTACATTTTGATGGTGACAAAAATGGGATTGAATGCGAAAACAACAACAAATTCTATTTACGTGTTGTATTTCGAGAAAATTCCATTTTTTAGTCCTATCATTGTGTGATCATTTTTAATTACAATGCAATAAAATTTATTCACTTATAAACGGTTACAAATCTTGAAACACTTATTTACGTCTATCTATATTCCGGATTGACTAATCTCGCTATCTAAACTATTGGATTTATAGCAATCCAATCTTATTAAGATCTGATATCTTAAAAGTGTTTTTTCAACTGCGCTGATAGTTCTTTTAGCAACCTTGTTCCTCTTATTTAAATTATTATTACAATTATCAGTCGGAATATTTAGAACAATGAAATTATTTATACCATAGCCGAAGCTTGAAAACCGTTCTCTAACAGAAATATGTCGATTGTAAAAGTCATTTAATGGACTTTAAGTATAAGAGTTACGGTGATCGCTATGCCACAAAGGAATACTTCTATAATATAATACGATAATACTATTAATCAATAATTTTCGTTTTAATTTATTTCAATTATTTAATTATTTTATTTTAATGTTTCAATTTCATTGATCATCAGCGAATTTGGATGAACAGTATTCAATAATGATAATTCTATACTGAGAAAAATAGGACAAACAAATGAATGTTTTTAACTGCGCTTCAGATGTATATCCGTCTTTCAGTCAAAATTATTCTTTTTTAAAAGCAAAGAAACTCATTCAAAATTTTACATTTATACATAAAACAGAAATTATTCCTTTTAAAAAACTGTACTTTTTAGGATATAAGGATAATAATAAGAATAAGCCGTGTCAGGAGAAGCACGAAAATGTCAGGGATACGGCAATTCGAAACCGATATATCGCAGCCCGTGGTCTGAATAGATAAAGATCGGTTATCTCCTTTGTAGGGTGGCGCAGTCGAGCATCTATTATTATTGTTCTTGTCACATGATGACATTGCGTTTCTCTTATTGAGTTTCTATGTTAACGTTGGGAGTACATGGTTCACTTGTCACCAAGGGATTTCAAATTTTAATAAACTGAATTCTAATTTTTGACAAACTATAACGTAGTTTGCCATATAATGATATTCTGCAAGTATAATGCCAACTAGTAAACTTTTTATTAAAAATTAATATTTTTTTCTCTCAGTGTGGAATATACGTGGTATATATGCATGCATGCTGGCATATATGTCGGCATATATGTTTTCAGAAACATACCGGCGTATATGTCACATATATGCCTGCATATATGGCGACCAATATAATTTTATTAATGCGACGATATTAGACAATTTAAGAACATATTTACAATAAAATATGAAATAAATGCTAAAATAAAGTTCTTTTTCCTATAAATTTATTGGAATTATTACAGATTTATTGGAATAAATGCTTTATTATAGTATTTCTTTCATAATTTATCATAAGAATGTTCATAAATTGTCTTCTGGGGTTCAAATCCAATTTTTTATGGGAATATTAACTGTTTTATTTTTCTGCGTGTAAAGTACCTTGAATCACAAAGCATCAGATAACAAACTTTAAAAGTTATACCGAGAATTATAGACATGCGTTTATTCGACTCATATTGAATACACTATATCTTTCGATACTATTTCCAATTTATATATAGCATCTAAGTATGTAACTATGACAAACGGAATGTTTAAATCCCGACGCCAGTCGACGGAACTAGACAAGGGCACGTGCCATCAACCGCCTGTCCGCTGGACCGCAGCTGGGGAAGGTGTACATTTGTCGGACAATAATAGCCGAGCCATATTTTGGCCTTTTTCTCGAAATGCATTAGACTGCGCTTCGAGAACCAACACTCGCGCTCGAGTGGCTGCGCGCTTGCGCCGCGCTCGCATTCACAGTGTATTTTCATTTGGAAGTCGTGAACCGCCCAACATTGGTCCCCCTACTTTCGACGCAGGTTACGCAACTACTTTTCGTCCACCATTAATCTTTCGTCCACCGGCATTCGAACGTTGACTCGATTTTTAATTTTAATTAATCGACCCCCGGGAAATAATTGTTAATCGGCAACATTAATCAAATTTCAGGTCGATCGACGGATCGCTTTTATAATTGACACGAAATTAGAGGAATATCTTAATAAAATATATATTTATGTATCTTAATGACAAATATGAAAGATATTCCATAGATTTGTACACAGTATTTGCCACATGTGTGACACTGTGACATACTTGTCTGCATCTGTGGCAGAGTTTTAAATAAAAATTAGTAAAGTTTGCAACGAACGAATAATGTCAGGCTGATTTATGGATGTGTTCTGTTATTTTATGAGAAAAAAAATGTAAAGATTATTTCACTATATAAGATAAATTTAGCAGACTATTCCCTATATTTGTAAAGATATTCTATATATATCCTATATATGTACCGATAACAATTTCTACATTAATCAGCTCGGTAGAGATTGTTGAAAATTAGTAACTTGTCTAAAACATACTTTATTTTCTTTTGTTTTTAAACACACAAAGGGCTATTAAACTTTTGCAAGGTTTAACTAAGACCTTGTAATTGTTTTTATTTGGTTAATTCACCATATCGTTTATTATCGAACAATCTTTGTTTATGCTTTTAATTTGAATACCGATTTATTCTATAATTCTATATGTTAAATATTATATTATTACCCTAAGAAAAATGAAAATACAAGGTATATGTTTTAACAATTTCATATAAGGAAATAAAAAATTCATGCATGGACATATATGTTTTCCCTTACTCTATATACACGCAGAAAAAAGTTGGAACAAAAATTACTACACTGTGTAACAACGTTGACGTAAAACATTTTGGTGTGGTTTTTTAATAAGTCGACAGTTTATTAGTGTCTAGTATAGTCAAAATTGAAGGACGTTTACCAATATTTTGATATTTGCCAAGTAATAATGATTTATGAAAAAATTAAAACAACTAGTAACTTTTCTTAAACATTTGCATCATTTTACAATAGATTCAATCTTATAATCCAAAATTTACTAGTTACTTGTAATATATATTCAATGTACTATGACACCATTTCCAAAATCTACCATAATGCATAGTAATAATTTTCTTTTAACAATTTTTTTACAGCTTTACCATGTCGCAGTATATATATATATATATATGTTCCCAAGTAGAAATTTATCGTGGAACTAGATGGATCGGGACCCAAGAGGGACCTTATTTATTACCTACAGAAAGAGGGAAGATTAATAAAAATTAATGACATTGTTGGTAAACTGAGAATTTTCTTTTTATATTTAATAATTGGCATTCACAGAACGTGTCTATTATTATTCGCCCAACAAATTTTGCTTAGAAAAATTCGCCGTCGTTGAGAATCGAACACCGCACCTATCGAAGTGTCCTAACACCTTGACCATTAGCTACCGCGACGCTCGTAACATTCAACTAATCAGAGCCCATTTTAATCATAAATGGCTTTAACTCTGTTACTCTGATTTTAGTCTTGAAATGGTTTCCACATTTATTCCATTATCGCTAAATTTGGAATATCTGATAAGGCCCTGATCGGTAACCATTTTTTTGTACTAATCAAAAATGGAAACCTGATGGGTGCCTGACCGATGCCAAGCGTTACGTTATGTACCGGTGCCCAATTAGTTAACCTTGCTTGGGTCAGTTTTGGACGCCACATTATGTGTTGAAATGCAGTACACCTGGTTAGTCCCTTATAGGGCTCAAATCAGGAAACCGTTGTTCAGGTATTCCACGTTTCAGCCTCATTGGGGCCCTATATGTGATATGGCATGCTCGATTTCATTTCTACTAGTGTTGGCTTATATGGCAACTTATAAAAATTTTTGTTTCACGTGCCGTGCCTGGCTCGGCTGTTCCCAATCCGACGGCAATTTGTTGTTATCAGTCGGCGACGTTAATCGGCGCGAAATTCGAATTGCGTTGGGACGGCGTGGTCGCCACGTTTGGCACATTTGTTGGTACATCGGCGCAAGAAGCGTGGCTAATGGGTTGCGCGGGGAACAAAGTGACCGGTCGTGCGCGTTGCGACACTGCTTTCTCCGGCGGTCTATGGGACCCCGGTTACGGCGATTGTGTGTCGTGGCTGGACAAAGCTGCGCCGGGACTCCGCGGCTACCATGGTAGCCGCTGACCTAATCGCGCCGCGGCCATCAATCATGCGCGCTCGCGCGCGCGCGCCCGCAACTATTATCGGCCGTCTTGCGCAACGGATCGCGACGACGCCGCGCCCGGTATCGTCCGATCTCGACAATTCAATTGCGGTGATCAATGATTTCTGGGGCGGCGATTTTCGGTGCCGGCGTAAAAAAAGGCCCGGGCGAAAGCCACCGAAAGAAAGGAGAAAGATATAGGTGGGGGTGGGGTGGAGTGGGGAGGTTGAGAAAAAAGGAGAGGAGAAAAGAAAAGAATGAAAGAATTTCGTACGCGATCCGTTGGGATTGCGTAACGCGCCGGTTTCGATCCGCGTCATTAATCTTTCATGGCTTTTGTTCTTTCTCGGGGCCCGTCGTTTTGGCGAAGCCGGCTCGTTATCCGCGCGGGATTATACGCGTCGACGACATGGCCGCGGGCATCGATCCTTTATGAGGATAGGAGAATTGTTTGGGACCGTTCGACATGTAAACAGATTGGTTAACGGAACTTCAACTGGAAGATTACGTCTTGATCGCGCGCGGTCCTCGCCTCGCAGGCCCACGATTACACTTGTTCGCCATTGCGCATTCATTCGGCGTCATTCTCTGAGGTCCTTCTTTCTTTTTCTCTTTCTTTTTTTCTCTTTTTTCGTCGCCTGAACATTCCGCGGAAATTTCCAGAATGGTTAATCGGTGGGCTTAACGCCCGGATTTGGGGGACAGTTTGTGCCGAAATCGAGGATGAACGGTACTAATAAATGCGATTTCTCGTGGTACTCGTGATGAAATTTCATATAGGTGTCATATATGATATATGTAGACTCGCGAAACATATATTTCGAGGACGAAGCCTTCACGGAGAAAAATGTTTAGTTATGTTAACCAAACATTTGGTTCTTTTTTAGCTGACCAAAATCTTTAGTTAAAATACCAAATTATTGTTTCAATAACAAATAATTTTGGTTGAAGTAACTAAAAAAAATATTCTGACCTACATATTTGGTTATTTCAACTAAAAATTTTGGTCAGCTAAAAAAGAACCAAATGTTTGGTTAACACAACACTGAGAGAAATAGATAGTTAAAAGCACCATCTAGATAGTAGAAATAGATAGTTGAAAACAGATAGTAAAATGAAGTATCCAGATAGTAAATCGATTTATCGATATCGCGCGGTCGATAATG
>JABFPN010007260.1:0-10511 GCA_022817305.1 Leptoteleia sp. ZL-2020
GTACCATAACAACTTGTACAATACTGATAATCTCTTTTAAAATGTATTTTAAATATCACAAGAATTGTAATTTGTCCCCATTTTTACATTTAGTATAATAATTTTTATCCCAACTTTTTTCTCAGTGTAATATTTTATATTTTGTTTACTCAAAAATTTTTATCTGCTTGCCATGAAATAAATATTTTTATAATCCTACCAAAAAACATTGCCACGAGAAAAAAAAAGTTACGTTAAGAATTATAATATTAATAATAAACGAATAAAAAAATCCAAATAAATGAAATATTGATTTTAACGATTTCAATAAAATGATACGTAAAAATTTGTTTACAAGTTTTTAATTAAAATATATGAAATTAATTTACTGAAAGGTATCAGTTGGAATTCATAATAATTGTACAAATCAATGAAACAATTGACAATCGAAAACAAAAGGAATTCGATATAAAATTAAAATTTCATAATTAGGACAACACGGTGCACAATGTTAACTTTACATATTATTCCAACATTGTGCTTGCCACATTGATTTTAGTACAGAGCATATGTACCTTTAATGTTATCAGTACTATACGTTATTACACCGAGCAAAAAGGATAACAGCGAAATTTCAAACATTTTATAACAATTAAGGGATACCTGTTTTTGAATTAAAATCCATTTCACAATTGCAAAATCCTACCATTATATATAATAAAAATATTTACTTTTTCGACTATATCATTAAATCGGCGTACAAAAATAACGTACGATATTTCTTTTCTCTCGGCGTTACATTATTTTGAATTAATGCCGTTTTTAGATAAGTTTTATGGTTTTATTTTTCCCCGTTTAAAAGATTGCATTATCCAGTATAATAAAAATGATTGTTTATCTTATAACCTCTTTTACGATATACAACAAATATGACATGCAAACTTTATCCCCACTTTTTCATAAAGTGAAATAATTTCTAGCTTAGCTTTTTATATTCATACATCTTCCAAAATTTTACAATCTTTTAAAAGTTACATAAAATTTTCCCAAAAACTGATTATTACTTAAATAAATTTCTCCTCTATTCCCAACAAAAAAAAATTATCTAATTATAATCGAATCAAATCCTAATAAAACTTAAATAATACAATCATATACTCGAAAACTTTAATAATCTTATGAAATCAAAAAGAAAAAGTCATTTCATTAACAAATTGACATCACGCGGCATTTGAATCGGCCTCGTTTCGCGCGCTCGGCGCAATTGGCGCGCCGCCGTTGGCGGCCGCGACCAGTGTCGCGGCCGGTCACGTGACCGCGAGCCACGTGCGAGCGAGCGAGAGGCACGGAGCCGAGCGTGACCATTTCCCTCAACGTCTCCAAAATCCGCCGTCCAATGTGACCGGCAAGGGCCGACACACAGGGTACGAGAATCGACGACGAGTTACGAGCCATCGGCGGGGCCACCAGCGACACCTATTGGGAGGCGAGGGGAGCCTTTAGCGCGCATCGTTGTAGGAGCTCTTTGCCCGAGCGGGGAAAAGGCGCGCAAACCACGGCAACGTAATCGTAGCATTGTAATCGCAAACTTACGGCCTGTCCGGCTGCGATCTGCGCACCATTTGCTCGGCCTTCTGAATCTCCTCGGCCCTGGTGACGCTGCGGGCCCGCCTCATCCTAACCTTGCTGTCTTGGTTGTCGTCCGCCATGTCCGCTCCGCGCGTATTATCGTATAGTACCAGCTCGACGGGAAACACAAAAGTAGCACACGAGTGGCGCGCACACACTCACTCATTCGCTTATTCACTCACTGAGCGGGGCCGGCTCAGTCGCGTCGAAACGTCGCGCCGCTGCGGACAAGGACGGAGCGCTCCAGTGGGACGGAGACGGAGCGATCGCGCGTACGTCCCCGTCGGACGGCGGCAAAAATATATATGTTCCAACTTATATGTACACATGTTTGTATAGGTGTGGGTGGTATATACGCGTATAAATGTATGTATATGTGGGTGACTTTGAACCAGAGGGAAAAGATATCGCCGATGGTGCGAATTCGCCGTTTAATTATCGTGGCGGACGGCCGAGGGAGAGAGCGCGAAGGAGGGGTAGAGGGAGACGGACGAGCGGTCGGCGCGCTTTGGCTGTTTGCGCGATAATTATGTTAAACGGACGGCGGCGCGGATGCGTTCTCGCGGCGCGCTTATTAGAATAAGCCCGCCACTCTGGCGTGTAATTTTCAGCTCGCTTTCTGATACACGCGATTGTATAAGATTACTGATAACGGCGAATAATGCGCTGATTATTATGTAGCCGTTGCCGCGAACAATGGCCGTGCTCATTGTTTTCGGCTTACGTTATCGCGGATGGGGATCAATAGTTTCGGCGGACGGATGCGAATCGCGAATGCTGTTAGACTTTTTAACGGCGCGATGTTGACGTTGATTTGGTTTCGATGTTTGGGGAGGGGGGGGGGGAGTTTTGTAATCGGGCTGTCAACATTTCCGCAATGATCGCGTTGTAAAGTTGGGGCGCGAGTTACCCCTACTTAATAGTAGGCAATATTTATGGAGAATGGTTTTTTTTTTAATGTTAAATATCTTGAGGTATAATGTTTATGTTATATTGTATAAATGTTGCAAAATTTTTATGGAACATTATGGAATAATATTGCAATTAAAAGATCATGTCACGAGAGAAATAAAATTTTACCACATTAATTATTAAAATGTTTTTTATAAAATTATGTTTAATCCCCTTAAGGCTCGTAAAATGTATTCCTTTTTATACTTATTAATATTTCAATTACTGTGTACAAACATTTTTATCGTGCACAAGTTTTAAACTTTATTGGTATTAAAATGCTAATTAAAATTAACGACTATGTTAGATAATAAGCCATTATGTAACGTGTGCAAGAAAAGTGCTATTTTTCTTTCCCGGTAGACGAGAAGAAAGTAAACAAAAAGATAAATAAAATAGACTTTTTGCTCGCTGTTTCACTAATTACCTTTTTAAAAAAGAAAAGTACTATTCCTCACTGAGTGAAGAAATAGTATATTACGCATTTAAGAAAATTTAAATGGATTTCCATTCAAACCTCTCTCAGTTACGTTGTTTTTCACCGTAAGGAAGGGAGAAAGGTTTTTTCAAAACTCCCTCGGGCGCGAAATAACGTTTTAAACCCTAATTAATGAAAAATTCATTCTTTCAAAACTCCCTAGTGCGTGAAATAACATTTTAAACCCTGATTGACAAAAAAGTCATTTTTCCAAAACTCCCTCGGGCGCGAAATAACGTTTTAAACCCTGATTGACGAAAAATTCATTTTTCCAAAACTCCCTAGAGCGTAAAATAACGTATTAAACCCTGATTGACGAAAAATTCATTCTTTCAAAACTCCCTAGGGCGTAAAATAGCGCTTCACTAATGGTATTTAAAATGGATTACCTTTTAAATTTCCCACAATGCGTAATATATTATGATAATACTTCAAAAAAATGTTAATCAAAAATATCTGTATCTTTTTATACAATCCTTACATCAGGTATACTTTTTATTTCGTTCGCAATACATAAATTACATTTCAAATTTATTAGATTTACTTTATATTATTAACTCCTAAATGTAATTTGCAGCGTAATGAACTTCAAGCGATACTGATACTAAAAGTGGATTTGCACCTGCATTAAAAAAGCAATTAAAAACTGTGATTTATCAAGGGTTAAGTGAATTCGTCTTGTAATAGGTCTTCACTGTTGAATAAACATGGCCAACAATTTTTCTTTTACTCGCTTCTTTCCTTTCTTTATTTCTTTGCATAAGTTTTTTTTTGTCCCCCCGCCCCCCCTCATCCGATATCTTACGATAACATAAAGTTACTCAAAGTAAAAGTAACAAAAAACAAATGGCTAAATGAATAGTGTCAAAGACTATTATGGGTACAAACACCTGTTCACTTTTGCATATGAGTTGATAAAAAGTCTTAATAAGTATTTGTAATTAGCGTTATCTATTAATATTCATTAATCTTTAATTGCCTTGTTTGTACTAACTATTCAAAATGATATTTATGATGAAGTAAAATGAGATATAAAAATATGATACAATTTGTGCCAACTATATTCGATTAATTAACTAAATAAAGTTCAATGATAAATGTATTCAATTTTGTATTCTTAAACAACATTTTCATCATATTTCATTTCATTATGGAAGGTGTTATTATAATAAAATTATTCACAAACCTTTTATCATTACTTTCCAACAAATTATGTTTTTATATATCAATAATTTAATGCAGAAATATTTTCAATGAAATGAAATTTTATACTTTCTCTTCAAGTTTTAAGGAAAATATTTTTACTTTTTAATAGTTTTGACAAAACATTTTTATCTTTATGAAATTTTAATACTGTTTTTACGAGGATGATTTAATGTTACGTTACATTCCATAGAAAATGATGAAAGTCAGGAAACTATTAAAACTATTTCCTATTGGCATTGAATTCCACATGCTTCTTAAATATAACTGTGGAATAATTATTAATTTGAGAGTATATAACATTTTTTTTTCGTGAGTCTTCAACGAAGGTCAAATAATAAATGAGAAAAAATTATTTAATTATATATGAAGAGAATGTGTTTTTCCATATGTTTATATTCTAATTATAATAAAAATTGATTAATTTGAAATGGAATGAATTTTAACATTTACTTGCTTCAGACTTAAGTAATATTTAAATATATAGTAATAATTTATAAAAAAAAGAACAGTAATTTTTATTGAAAAATTTATTGTCTGCAATATTTTACTCATTGTGGAATTTTACTTTTATCATACAACTTTTTCTTCTTCCATTTTTTTACAATTAAAATGAATATAATTAATTAAAAATATAATTATTTTATATGGAATACCTGTAATGACTTTTAATTTAACGTTACAAATGTCTTATTTTTTTTTTTACATTTAATATCTATTTAATTGAATAAAATTTTTCATGAAAGTTCAACCTATCAAATTAGTACAATCACAGTTATATGAATTCAGGCAATTTTAATTTAAATTTTACTTTTTGCAATATTACTTTCTTTTTTATTTTTTTTATTAAATACTATTGTTTTACAATTGACTGTATGGAAATAATTTATTTTAAAATAAATGTTGAAATGAAACAAAATGAAGTCTTGTTATTAAATTCAATTACAAATATATACACTGAAAAATGTTACGTGAAGTTGCACAAGTTTTACACAATGGGCGAACTGAAATCAAGCAAGTAGTAGTGAAATAATATATTAGCATTAATGAATTATAATCCATCGTCGGAGATGAAATAAAATAAATTGCACGAAAAATCTTTCAATCAAATAAGTGCCCAAAAGTCCCGAATAATGGGTTAACAAAATGATATAAAATAAATAATTTTAATTTGACTTGTTATTTGAATTAACATTATATGAGATTAATAATATTTCGTAAAACATTTTATGTGCTTAGTCAGCTACGGATTTTCGATGAATATATTTAACTTTCTGTCACTCATCTCTGTTTCCCTTCCCCTACTTATCCCATAGGAATATGGAATGTGTAATCCACTTGGGTTCCATCATTTAAAAAGAAAAAATTGCATTAGAATGCGGAATTGCATAATGCAAATGTTATAATTATAATATTACAGTTTACAATTTTAATTTGATATCATCCTTTCGACAGAACAAGCAATATTATAAAAAAATCGTTCTTCTCACTTTAATGAGATTTTTATAAAGAATTAAAATTCTAAAACTAAAGTGTTCTGATAAATTAAATTGAAATTGAAAAGTTAATCTATAAATTGAAGAAGCTTGTATCACAATAAAAATAAAATAATACTTTGAAATAAATTTAAAATTCTGTAAAATTTTAACATAATATGTTAGTTATTAAAAAATTTTGGAAAGAATTAATGCGAATTAATATTTAGTATATTTTAAATTATTTTGTTTTCTGTATACAATTCACCTTGAGGATAATCTTTACAAAATCATAGCATGACTTTTAATCTATTTTAGACTTTATACTTTCTAACTGAATCAACATCATCTTTAAAAGTTATCATGACGAACAGATTTAATCTCTTACTATTTAAAAGACTTAACGTTATCGAGATCACATTACATTATCGACAATGCCCGTCATTATGTTATACAATGAGAGAAATTTATTACTAGTTGCTACTTTATTGTATAATAACTCAATATAATAACAAAATCTAGTAAAAATGAAACATATATGGTCCATATATGTTTTAACAGTTTCATATAAGGAAATAAAAAAATCATATATGGGCCCTAATCCATATATGGCCATCATAGGAAATAAAAGAATCATATATGTTCTTCCCTAATCCATATATGGCCATCATATGGTCAATATATGGCAACAATTGATTTCCATATAAGGAAATTGTTAAATGAATATATGGCTAGAATATTGTATCAATTATTGCCATATATCGACCATATATGGTCATATATAGGTTAAGGAAAAACATATATGTTAATTTATAAATTTTTTATATCCTTATATGAAATTGTTAAAACATATATGGACCATATATATTTCATTTTTACTAAGGCAACCACCGACAAATTTCACTCGATGTATCAACTTTAATTTTCTTTGTTTCAATACCGTAAAATCTCCGCTCCATGGCAAAACTTATTGTTTTTTTTTTTATCCCACGATCTGCAATCGTCATATCCCACTTCCCGCAACGAGGGTGGAAGCAGTTTTTGTAATAAGATACGCTCGTGGCAACCATTCAAGATATTAAACGATTGTTCTCGCGAATTTTCGCATCCCCAATTTCTCTATTGCTTTTCTAAACAATCTCCATAACGATCGTTATTAACCAATGCAGCGTTACAGCAAACTACTTCGCATCACAAAATCTGCTTTAGGTACAACAAATTGTATATCTCAATTCCTTTTGAAGTAACAATTCTTCCACGGTAATAGTTATTTTTTAAATGCACGAAAAGTGAAGCTTTTTATATTATAAAAGCATAATTAATATTACAAACTACTTTCGCGAATCTTTTTTGTTTTACAGATGTTTCATTTTAAATTAATTATTAAGCAAATGAAAAGCAAATTGCAAACAGGGATAAATTTCTCATAGTAATTTTTAAAGCATAAAAAGAGATTTAAAAATGTACCGTGTAGAGTTTCACTACGTAAAATATTACAATGTAAAAGTTTAAAAGTGTGTTAAAAAAAATTTGATGTAGAATTTTTACAGTATAGAATATTAATTGCAAAAATTCACGTACTTTCATATCAATTTAATATTAAAATAAATATTATGATACACTGAGAAAAAAAATATGTTAAATTTTCGTATATAATTAGGAAACTGAAACTATATGTAGCGTATAAGAAATTTTCAAATTAAATTTATGAAAACTTAGCACATATATTACACTACTTTATATAATTATGTTTCCTTTTCGCATACTTAATGCTAAGCTTTCATACATTTTATTTGAAATTTTCTTATACATTCCATATAGTCTCAGTTTCCTAACTATATACGAAAAATTAATATATTCTTTTTCTCAGTGTACTTATAGACCGTTTAACGTTATTTTCATTCGTAAAACTCGGGCAATAAAATTAAAACAACATTAAATCATTTCGTGAATCATTATTACTCAGCGAACACCAAAATATACGTGTAAATACGCGAAAATTTTTACCAACTCGTAGACATTGAAAAATTTAAACATTTTAATCTTACACTTCTTTCAATATTAAATTATAAAAGTGTCAATTATTAAGACTTATTTTATGACAGCCCTGTCATACGGTAGAGTAATTTTTGTTTTAACTTTTCCGCGTAAAATAATGGGGGGGAAAAAAAAAGTAAAAAAAAAATCGATCGATATAAGTCACAAATATAAATTTGCCACTGTCCATATAATAACAATATATGCACCATTCTCATATATTCCCATCGCGTTACAAGGAGAAAGTGTTATCTCATTTTTCGGACCGATAAACTCTCGCTTTTATCTCCGTCAACTGATTCGCGTAATTCTCGAGAACAAGCAATTCGCGTGTTCAATTGCAACTGAGAATTAATGCACGGCAGTTGCCAGCTAAAGCCAGTCCAAGGTTTGACGCTCTTTTTTTCTCTCTCTCTCTTTCTCTTTTTCCTCCTTTACTCCTTCTCCTTTCTTATTAAATCTCCTTTTTCTTGTCCTGTATTGCTACATTGTAGAAATTTATAAAACTAATTGACTTTAAAAGGTTAATTATTAATTTTTTTTACGTAATAAGCTCAGATTGCTTCTGAGTTGTGATAAAAATATAACAACTATCTTTGGATCAACGTGTTTTTACTTTTAAAGTAGAAAAATTGGAATTTGGAATGCTATTTTTTTCAGAAATTGATATATACTGTACTATACTATACTATACTGTACTATAGTAAAGTAATACTACTATACTATTATTATATTACTAGTAAAGTAATACTACTATACCACTACTATATTATCAGTTAAGTAATACTACTATATTACTAGTAAAATACTACTACTATATTACCAGTAAAGCAATACTACTATACTACTACTATATTACTAGTAAAGTAATACTACTATAATACTACTATATTGCTAATAAAGTAATACTACTATACTATTTTAATACTATACTAAACTTTTTATTATACCTTATAACAACGTTCAAGTAAAAATGAAACATATATGGGCTATATATGGTTCATATACGTCTTAACGATTTCATACAAGGAAATAAAAATTTCATATATAAACATATATATTTTTCCTTAATCCATATACGATCATATCTAGTCGACACATGGCAACAATTGATTTCTATATAAGTATTTTATTAAGAGCATATATGCCTAGAATATTATGTCAATGATTGCCATATATCAACCATATATGGCCACATATGAATTAAGGAAAAACATACATGTCCATACATGATTTTTCTATATCCGTATATGAAATTATTAAAACATATATGGCCACATATGAATTTTGTATATCCTTGTATGAAATTGTTCAAACATATATGTACCATAAATGGACCATATATATTTCATTTTTACTAAGATAAATCTTGACTTTTTTCGACTGTCAATTTATACTAATACCACAACAAAATGTTTTACGTCAACATTGCTACACAGCATAGTAATTTTTGTCCCAACTTTTTGTCGCGCATAACAATTTCGTCTACGTCGATAAAAATCGAAGACGTCTTCGAAGAAACAATTGATCTATTAGCGCGCAGTCGAACTGTTTTATGATAATAGCGTTTTTCTACTGGCCAAAGAATATTTATCACTGTTCGTACAAATTACTTCGGTTTAACTTATGTGCGCACAACAGCGGAGACGTCCACGACGATTCTTGCATCGTCACAAAAACTAACAACGGGTTATTTACCGCGAGGTTAATGCATATAAATTGTAGAATATTGTACGGTTCAAGTGACACTGATAATACCGTTCAAGGCGCAATAAATATGGAATATTTAGGATGTTAATGAATTTTTTTTTTCATACTTATACGACGAAGAATTTAAGGCGCGTTGCCAATCGGGTCGTCGAGTGTGTCAATCGCAAATTTTTTGGTCTAATATATTTGAAAAGCAAAGTAGTTTTTTTTTCTAAAAAAAAAATAAATAATAAAACATATTGCGGTGGTTTAAACTATTAATTATTTCGCAAACTTGATGGTTTCGTATGAGATAAATTATATAATAATAATAACGAAATAAATTATGAAAGTTTAATCTATTAATTCTCTTGGAGAGTGGCCGGTGGTGTGCAAATATAATTAATCATCATTTAATAATGTAAATCTCAACTTTTCTAATTATATTTGAGTTGAAAATCTGTTTTATTCCAAGCTATGCACGTCAGTTCAAAGTGTTTAAAATTTAATGTTCTTTATTATTGTAAATTTTTAAATTTTATTAAGAAAAAATTGCAATAAATATTTATTACTATATGAACGAATTAAAATGTGTTCTCTTAGATAAACCTAAATTAAACTAAAAAGTATTAATTTCTTATGTTATTTATTTTTATATATTATATATTATAATACTTATATATTTACATCACATTACATTATATAATATACTTATATACAATACATATAACATTATATATTATATGACAGCGTAGACTAGTGCACTCTTAAAAATAATCTGCTTAAAATAAAATTAAATTCCTCTAATGATATTTCATTTTAAAATAAAAAAAGTAAGCTGATTATTAAAGTATTCTTTTTATATTAATTAAATACATAATTTTAAAATAAAAGAATGCCTTTTTATAACGAAAGGTAATTCCTTTATACTTTAAAACATATCGTTTCAAATTTACAAGAAGTCCTCTTAATTTAAGAATAAGAGATGGAAATCGTACGCAGTGTGGAGAATTCTAGTTGTTGTTGTCTCTGTCATTCGGACGCCGAATATTGTGCGACAGACAACTTAC
>JABFPN010007261.1:0-10510 GCA_022817305.1 Leptoteleia sp. ZL-2020
TTAATTCATTTCATTTACGCACTTACAGCATATTTTTACCGTTTATTATGATTAACCTCTAAATGAAATGCTGACGAACAGAAAATGAAAATTTTCTGAGCACGAAATGAACGGGAACCGAAAACGAGCCGAAAACGAAACGAACAGACGTTTCGTGATGCCACTCCTGGTTCGCTCTCTTAACCTGTGTATCGGGCTTTAGGATTGGAAGTAGCCCTACCAGAGTACGAGACTATAGCTTGCGGTCACGTGGCACAATTTACTTGGTGCCTCATTGGACGGAAGTACCGGGATTTAAACATTGGTGTCCGTTGCATGCGCAGTACGAACTTGTAGCGTTTTGAACAGTATTTTCAAACTCGAAGTGGAAACGGTGTCTCGTGCTCGGTACGTAAAGTCAATGAGAACTGTGTTTTCGGCGAACAAACGCATTTTCTTTTTCATCGAGCACAAGGCACCTTGCGAGCATCGACCATGTCCAAGGACGAGAAGGAGATAATTATCCCCGAGATCATTGAGGACGTTGACAAGAAGATTTCTTACAAAAAAGGACGTTTTTTTGGCAAGGTAATGGACCCAAGCTGACCTTCGCGCGCTTTTGTTTACACATTCCTTGATCGACAATAAAAATTATTTCTCGCTAATTTATGCTCGATCACGCTCGTATAATCTTCATTTCGTCCTGCTTCGTCGGAATTTTTTTTATTATATTTATTATGTGCAAATTTTGGCTACATTAGTATGTTTGTGTGTACGTGTGTGTGTGTGTGCGTGTAACGTACATAGTAAAAACTTGACTATAAATAATAGTATATTATTTGGACGATAAATTATTAGTAAATAAATGAATTTATAATTTTGAAGTAAGAGTTTTGTCGGTAGAGAATTATGGTATTTTACGGGCAATGCTCAGGATTTCTGTATAAAATTTTTTTTTCTCTTTTAAGTTTTTCATCGTTTTTGGCATGCCTACTCCTAATTTTGAGTACTTATAGCTTTTTACGTAACAAAAAACAGTGAAAGATACAGAGTACAGGGAGAAGAGCTTGAAAGGTTTATTTAATTTTAATATCAACATTTTATAGTCCATAATTTATTGTAACATAAATATTAATTTAATATTTTGATGGTAATATTATAATGAATTTCTACTCATCTTGCAAAGTTTGCAGTTAAGTTACTTTCAAAGAATGTGCTTAGTAAGATGATTTTGGAATAATCAAACTATATTATTTCATGATAAAATTATTAAGATATATATAATTTGGAAACAATACGAACATTGGTATTATTGTTATAGTTATCTACTTATTTTATTACATTATTTTCTATGGATGAACTTTTCATGAAAATGGAAAATAGTGGGAAATATGTTGGCAGAGTTTGAGGTTAAAGAAGTTACAGGATTTTTCATCTATGGTGTATTAAATTCATAATGGGATAAACAAATTTTATTTTTATTTTTTCAGGTTATTCTTTGTTTATTTTTATTAGTTTATTATTCTGATATATTATTTAACTTCAATTTATTAATTAATTATTTTATTTTATATAATTATATATATATACACTATATATAATATTAAAAAATAAAATAATTAAATTACAAATTGTACATTATATGTTTATAATTTTATAATTTTGACTTTAATTTGTATAAATGGATCATACGATAATAAGTGTGTTATATTCTAATTATTAATTACTTAAAGTTTTTACTCTTTTTCTTTCTACATTTTAATTACATTATTAAACATTTATTTTTTTAAAATGCATTGTATATTCTGACAATTTTAACAGATTTACAGAATTCATATTATCGAGTAACAACTATTTTAATTAATAAAATTTTTGACAGGGAATATTGATGTTTTTTTACAGTTTGTTACTTCAATAATTTGTTTTAACGTCTGTTAATGATTGTATTTTTTATCGGCCGTATATTTTTGTACAACAAACAATAATTGATACAATAATTGTCTGTTATACAAAAATATACAGTCGATAAAAAATACTTGGATTTGTTTGGTACTTTTATGTAAAAAGCTGAAAAAGAATCAAAGTATTTTGCTTCTATGAAAATGACTATAACTTCTTATAATTATTATCCTTCTTTATGAATTAATTATATGGAAGTTACATGGTAGATTGAATTTTGAATTATTAAGGATTTTATAAATTATTCTAATAAATTTGTTAAAAATTTAATTAATAAAAAGTGTTGGTATGTTGATAATTATTGTTGGTTTTCAAATAATAAATGTCAACAAATTTGTACATTTTGCTAACTTGAGATTTATTAATTTTTTGTTAAGTATATGTCCATTTTACCCACAGTGTTAGTAATTTGTATTAGATAATTTCTGTTGCTGCACTAATATTAATGCCACAAATTAACAGAAAATATTATGATTTAAAGAGTAAAATTAAAGCTATACGCAGAATTCCCTTGTGAAAAAGAATGCTGAAAATGCTGAAAATTCCCAATTTTGGCTGTTTTCAGTGTTTTACAATATTTTTCAGCATTTTTCAGCATTCTTTTCCAAGTGGGTTTACATCAATGTAACAATTCCTTTTTATGTACTACATATTGAACATTATCTTTACATGCTTCTTTAAATGTTTGTACAAGGTATATTGAAAGAAAAACTTTTATGTTAAAAGATTTTATTAAATTTATTTGAACAAGTATACATACAACAAATAAACAATAAGATTATATTAAATTTACTATTTAATAATATAACAATGGATAATTTTAAGAGTATTTATGTAAAAAATTATTTTAAGAGTAAAATATGTATAAAAATTATATCCAAAGGCATCACTTCAAGCACTTGGGCTTATTAAAGTTGTTTTGCTTTTTTTCAGGGTGGCTTTGCAAAGTGTTATGAAGTTATAAATATGCGCAACAAGAAGGTCTATGCTGGAAAAATTGTACCTAAATCGGTGATCTCGAAAAGCAATCAAAGAGAAAAAATGACTCAAGAGATATCTATACATAGGAAATTAAACCACGAGCATATTGTTGGCTTCCACAGTTTTTTTGATGACAGCAACAATATTTATATAATTTTGGAACTATGCAGAAGAAGGGTAAATAATCAATAAGCAATGGTTTTTTTTTAAAGACTGCAAATAAATAGTTGAATAAAAAGAACAAACATTCTTACAATTTATACATTATAATATCAAAGCAAACTATAATTTAATTTTCACTTCAAACACAATGTCGTCTAAAACTGTTTTCAGCAATTTCAAATCTCAATTTATATTGTTCTAAATAGAATTACAGATTGAAAATTAATATTTTTTATGTCAATAATATGTGAATAAAATCACTGAGGTGCTCCGAATTTATCCAAAATTCATTTTATCCAAAGACGCATTGTTTCAGAAAGTCATTTTATCTAATTTTCGATTTATCTAAAATTCATTATATCAGAAAATCATTTTATCTAACTTGCAATTTATCGAAAATTCATTTTATCCACTTTGATTATAGTGAAAAACATAATGCATATAGGTGAGTATTTAATCAAGATGTTTGTCTTTTAATAAATTAACTTTATCATTAAACCAAAATGGATGAAATTACATTTTGGATAAAATAACATTTGTATAATTTGACATTTAATAGAATATAATCATATTTAAACATTGATTGAACAATACTTTTAGTCAATGATGGAGTTGCACAAGCGAAGAAAAGCACTGACGGAGGTCGAAACGAGATACTATATGAAGCAGATTTTGGAGGGAGTTTCATACTTGCACCAAAATAAAATTATCCATCGGGATTTAAAGTTGGGCAACTTATTTTTAGACGACGATCTGCAAGTTAAAATCGGCGACTTTGGTTTAGCAACTCAAATCACACATGATGGCGAAAGGAAAAAGTAATTTATTTTTTATTAAATTTCATTAACGATATATAGATAATAATATAATATCTAATTATTAATGATAATACTTACTAAACACTTATTTAAATTTCTTTTTCTTTAACGATCAATAATTTGAATTTGGTTTTGTTATTGCGCATGGAAAAAGTTTACCGGATAAGCATGGAAAACAAAGCTGGGTCTGTGTTATAAAGATCATTTAAATGTAAACTTTAATGCTTTATAGAAATAAAAATAATCTGTATTGATCGTCTTATATTTACAACATGAATATTTATGTCTTTTGCATTTTATATTCATGGTATTTTCCAAGTGGGTCTAGCACATTTTTTTTTCTTTCTTTCTATATTCTTTTAATTTAGTTCAATTTGTTTATTGAATTATTTATTTCATTATTCATCTTAATGTTTGTGAAAAAAAAGAGAGATGTGGAAAAAATACCGTGTCATTAAATTGTTATATTTTTGTGCAGAACACTGTGTGGAACTCCTAATTATATTGCTCCTGAGATACTAAACAAGGTTGGACATTCATACGAGGTCGACGTATGGAGTATTGGTTGCATAATGTACACTTTATTAGTAGGGCAACCACCTTTTGAGACATCCAGCTTGAAAGAAACTTATAGTAGGATCAAGATGGTTCAATACAAAACTCCTACTAACGTTAGTAAACCTGCCATGAACATGATTATGAATATTCTTCAAAGAAATCCGGAGAAACGGCCCACTATTGGTTTATTGTTGAAGGATTCATGGTTCTCTAGTGGTACGTCATTATACTTCATTATAATCATCTTAAATGGAACCGAAGAATGAAACGTTTCTGAAATTTGGAAAGTAAAATTAAGGAAACAAAAAGAATAATATTGTTTATTTGCATCCAAAGGACGTAAAAATGGATGTAAATACAAGACAAAAACAATATTTGTTTGCATTTTCACTTTTAAACTTTAAAGGATTATAATTTGGTTGCATTACATTGGAGTGCTTTGAATTTATACAAAATTCATTTCATCCAAACCTGCATTATAGCAGAAAATCATTCTATCTAACTTGCAAATTATCCACAATCTAATTTGCAATTTATTCAAAATTCATTTTATCCAGACTTGGATTGTATCAGAAAATCATTTTATCTAACTTGCAATTTATTATATTATATTTGTTATATTGCAACTAAACCCATCTGATTTCACTATAACCAGATCACAATTCATAAATTTGATATTTAACTGCTTGTGATATTGTGTGTTAAAAATTGAAACATGATTGAATTGTTAAAACCGTAAATATTTTCAGCTGATTCAAAGCTAATTTTTAATTTATATTTATTTTATAAAGGGTATGTACCCGTTTATGTAAATAAATAAATAAATAAATAAATATTATATTCTAAACTTGGGATAAAATGAATTTTGGATAAATTCAGAGCACATTCATTTATTTTATGGAATATTAGTTGAATTTATTGCAAGTGCAGTCACATTTGCAAAATGACGTGTTACAAATAATTTATTATTATACCAAGTATATATTAATTTTCTGTATATAATTAAAGTTAATCATTAAAATTGTCTATTAGGCTTCCTGCCAGCAAGTTTACCTTTGTCCTGTCTCACCATGGCACCACGTTTGGACATGTTGGAATCTCAGAGTGAACGTAAACCATTATCCACTATGAATAACGACCACGATAAGCAGTCAAGAGCACCAATCAGCTCATTGCCAAAAGACGTGCTCAATGCAAACGAAGATCATAATTTGTTTGATATTAAAAGAATGTTATTTACACTTAAGGACCAACTTGCTGCTGTGTTAAAGAGCAAACCTTTGAGGGAGAATATTGTTTGTGCAGGTTTGTACGAGCTATAGAACAAGTTACAAACGTACAATTTAAACATAGCATATCATTTGATTTAAATTCTGTTAAATATCAACTCCACAATTCATGCAATACTGTAGACAAGAAACATTATTTAATTAATTTAAAATTAGCTCTTTGAAGGGAGCTCATTTTTAATTATATACAGTTAGCAATCAATCAAATATAAATGTTTAATTGAAATAAAAATAAATAAATAAAACAAAAATGTTTATTCAACAGATGAATTAACCGACCCCAATTCGCAACCGTTTGTCTGGATAAGCAAATGGGTTGATTACTCAGATAAGTATGGTTTTGGTTACCAACTATCTGACGATGGAATTGGAGTTATGTTCAACGATGGCACGCGTCTGATAATACTTTCAAATGCATATTACATTCATTACATTAATCGCGAGGGTACAGAGGTTTATTATACAGTTCAAGAATATCCGTCGAAACTCGAGAAAAAGATTAGGCTGATGGATTTCTTCAAGCGTTACATGAACGAGCACCTTATGAAGGCTGGTGGCTCAGTGCCAATTCGGCAATGTGATTCTATGGCAAGAATTCCCTACCTTTACCAATGGTTTAGGACTCAATCCGCGGTTATTATGCATCTCACTAATGGAACCGTACAAGTAAGTAATTTCTTACTTATTTATATTCTTATTCAGTAGTTAATTAAATTAATGGAGGAGTTTAACAAAACTATAAACATCTCCAATAAAAACTACCCTTGTGGAAAAAATTTGCTGAAAAACGCTGAAAAACTGCCGAAAAGTCCCAATTTTAGCAGTTTTTCAGCATTTTTCAACATTTCAAGGAAAAGCTTTTCCAATGGTTTTTGTTATGCTTTCAAATGATTTCTCAAATAAAGTAAAAAGAGGATAAACAATTTTATGTTTAAAAGTCATTCGTTAGATAATGGATTAATAAACGTTATTAATATTATCTTCTCCTCGTGGAAATAATTTGCTGAAAAATGCTACAAAAACTGAAAAAGTCTCAATTTTAGTAGTTTTTCAGCATTTTTCAGCAAATTTTCATTTCGCCAGGAAATGTCTGCATTGACATGTAGAAAGATGTTGAAAAATGCTGAAAAACTGCTAAAATTAGGACTTTAAAGCAGTTTTTCAGCATTTTTCTATATTTCAATGCGAATGTTTGCTGGCGAAATGAAAATTGCTGAAAAACGCTGAAAATTACTCAAAATTACTGACTAAAATGTTGAAAAATGCTGCCCCACGAATGCTGAAATATGCTGAAACCTGCTAAAAAATGCTGAAAAGCGCTAAAAATTACTGACTGAAGTATGCTGTAAAATGCTGAAATATGCTGCACTACGAATGCTAACTAAGGTTGGAAACTGCTGAAAAACGCTAAAAAGTGGTGACTGACAAATGCTGAAAAATATTGAGAAAAGCTGAAAAAGATATTTTCAACAGTTTCTTGACCGTTTTTCGATGTTTTTCAGCATTTTTTTGATAGTTTTTCAGCATTTTTTTGATAGTTTTTCAGCAAATTTTTCCACAAGGGAACTAATTTTCAAATGACCTGTTACTTTTTAAAATTCTTGACTTTTCATAATAGTAAAGTAACGTATATGAAATGAATAGAAGATATTAGTTGGTGCATAAATTAATTTTAATTCAGTTTATAAAAATATATTTTAATATTTTTTTTCCCCTGATCTTATCATATACAAGAAATAAAAATTAAAAAGTTTGAAAGTACACCCTACTGGGCGTAAATTCTTCTTTCCATATACACAATATGAAATTCTATACAACTAAAATAAGATCTCAATTGAGATATAGATATAAAGTTAAATATTCGAGGAATGTTCATTCTCAATCTTCTTCTTGATATTTATCTGAACGTAAGATATGGATGATATTTAAATTTGTTTTACTGTAAAATAATTTCTTGCGTTAATGATTTTGTTAACTTTGTCATCGGAGCACTTTAACATGCTCTTTATGAAGAAAACCCTCATAAAAAATTATCAAAGAATATAATAAAGAAAAATCAATACTGATTATAGATTATTAATCTTTGACTAATAAATTACTACTAAATGTTATATTTATATTAAATATTGTTCTCTTGCAAAAAATAATTTTAGATTAGATATCATGGCCCTTGTGGAAAAGAATGCTGAAAAATGCTGAATTATGTTGAAAAATGTTGAAAAACTGCTAAAATTGAGACTTTTCAGTTTTTGTAGCATTTTTCAGCATTTTTCAGCAAATTATTTCCACGAGGAGAGTATAATATTAATAACGTTTATTAATCCATTATCTAACGAATAACTTTTAAACATAAAATTGTTTATTCTCTTTTTACCTTTTTTATATACTCCATATTTGTATTCCATATATTATATATATATATTCTCCATAATTTTGCAAGCGAAAAATTGTTTGAAAGTATAACAAAAAATTGTGCATGTCTGACATTTTATTATCAATAATATAATACAGAATTGATTTTTCTCAGGTAAACTTTGTGGACCATACAAAAATCATTATGTGTCCTTTAATGGCTGCTGTGACTTACATCGATGAAGAAAAAAACTTCCGAACCTACAGATTTCAGACTATTGAAAAGTATGGCTGCTGCGGTGGTTTATTCAAGAGTCTTCAGTATGCTTACGAAAAGCTCACGCTGATGACTGCAAGTGTCCGATAGTTAGGAACAAAGAATATTTGCAACGACTTTAGATAACATTAGATGACTCTTTGTTGGTCCGCATTCGGAAGAGCAAGTCATTTAATAATTTTATTCTGGATTTTAATTTTGAATTTTTTTAAACATTCATCATTGCGGTTAACAACAATTTTTCATAGTTTCTTTTTTCGATCACTCATCAGTATTTATTTATTTCAGTTAACTACCCCCAACTGCATATACATATATATATATATAAATGAGATGAAATAAATATGAATTTCATTGTTACAAATTTAAATGAAATTCAATACATTAATTCAATAATTATTCAGTAAATTGTTGCTGAATTATGAAAAAACAAAAATTATAAAAATGACCAGGTGGCTTTCTTCTTCCTTTTTTTCAGTCTCTCCATCTCCAGTTGTTCTGCGTATTATGTTAACGAATTTTTGGTCGTGAAAACTAATTTTACATTTTTGAATACATTGTTATTTTTATATATAGCTGTACGTTCCATGGATTAATGTTATTTAGTTCTTCTGTTAATGGTGTACTTGTGCGGTTTGCGCATTCTTTAAGGCTTCATAATAATTGTAACTAAAGTAATTTAAATTTAATATCATAATGTTGTAAATATATCCTTTTCACAACTCACAATTACTCTTTACAGTTCAAGTTTGGTGTAAAGCACACGAAAAATGGTGAAAAATTTATCGATGGTTTTATACTTTGTAATATATAATACAACATTAGTATTCTGAAGTAAAATGAAATACAGAAGAATAAATAACTTACAAAGTGTTTTATTAAAACAAAAAAAAATCAAAATTGCCTTTAGATATGTAAAAAGAATTGTATATTCTTTTTGCTGATCACTTTGAATTAATTGGCGGATAAAGAATATCGTCTTTGTAAATTTGAAGAGCAAAAGGAGCATGTTCTATAAATTTCTCGTTCCTAACACATGCAACTAAAGCGACATTCAACATACCTTTTAGCGTGCATAAAATTACATAATTCAGACGAAAAAAGTCTTATGCACTTTAGTTGCATGGTAGGAAAAATATCGTGTACAATGAACATATTCACGATTGGAAGATTGTCAACTTTGCTCATTTGTATGATATTTTGATTCAAGCAATACACGAAAGAAACATGTAAAAAGTGCTTAGATTATTAAATATATTATTTTTAAAATATGTAATATTATTATAACATTTAGACAGCGTATAACTTGTATGTGTAATTTAATATAAACGGTGAAATTTTTTGTTCACAAAGGGTGTAATGCTAAATAGATAATAATTCCATTACCATTCTTAATTTCTTTAACAAACAATATTATTTTACGTTTAATCATATTAAACATTTTTGCAGAATTTTATGATTTTTATAACGTAATATGATTATTATAATTTTTTATATGAAGTAAATGGAATGCTTTGAACTTATCCAAAATTCATTTTATCTAAGTGCAGTTTACACAACGTCTTTTTCGTCAAAACGAGCCTGTCGTTTAGACGTTAAATTGATAATGCGTCAATTGTAGAAATGTTATTTTATCCAAAAATGTAATTTTATTCATTTTGGTTTAATGATAAAGTTAATTTATAATAAGACAAACATGTTGATTAAATACTCACCTATATGCATTACGTTTTTGACTAAAATCAAAGCAGATATTATACATTTTCGATAAATTGCAAGTTAGATAAAATGATTTTCCGATATAATGCATGTTCGGGTACACTGAGAAAAATTCATGAGCTACTTTCAATTCCACGGTGAGCTTACGTATAATTGTTAAAGTGAAACGAATTGTGCTGAAAACAAGTGAAAATAATCGTTAAAATCAACTTCATCAAGTACTTGTTATAGTTTTTCTTCAACAAACCCCAATCAGCTCTGAAATCAAGACTCTTGGAGTTGATTCAATTATACAGGGTGTCTCAAAAGTCTGGACATGGTGAAATATCTCGCAAAAAATACAACGGAAATTGAAACAAAAAAATACGTGTCTAATATTATAAAAAAAGCTATCCAATGACACCAAACTCGACTTC
>JABFPN010007262.1:0-10510 GCA_022817305.1 Leptoteleia sp. ZL-2020
GAACATTTTTATTATACTGTACCATAACAACTTGTACAATACTGATAATCTCTTTTAAAATGTATTTTAAATATCACAAGAATTGTAATTTGTCCCCATTTTTACATTTAGTATAATAATTTTTATCCTAACTTTTTTCTCAGTGTAATGAATGCGGTTGATACGTGGTAATGAATGTTAACGGACGAGTAAAAATATATTGGATGGTGTTACGTAAATCTTTAAATTATAAGCTGGTAAAATTAAGCATTTTACGTGCACCATCTTAATGACTGTCACTTTCGATGGTAATTAATTTTGTTTGTTAATTAATGAAAAGTTTGAAATATTTTAAATCAAACAATATTACGTAACATTATAATAATTTTGCTGGTCCTGTGTTTACGAAAGTGTACAGAAAAATTTAATGTTTCTCATAATGCAATTAATACGCTTTTAATATAATGGTGATATTGACTTTTTCCTTCATTTATAAATTTAAAAAAATTGTTCGAATTTGTGAAATTGGATATTTGAGACATTGCGTGGCAAAATTACACGAATAAATACTGTAATTATATACAATTTCTATAAATCTATGTGTAAATGATATGAAGATTTAACAGTACCCAGTTTTAATCATGTTTAGCAAATAATCATTGCTAAGTTGTTATTTGTATCTTAATTTTATTCCATATAACATTTAATATGATTATAATATAAATATATACAATAAGGCTAAATAAAAATTAAATACCGAATCATTGATAAAAGTTTGTAAACATGATTATGAATTCATAATTTTGAACGCTCATTTTAATGGGACATAACATGTCAACAAGTAACTTGTCACGACAAAAAAAAATAATAATAAATTGAATAACTTATACAATCGCCGTGAATATTACACGCGGAAATAAATTTCCAACGTTCTTTTCACGTCAAGAAAAATGGACAATAAATAAGCGTTTATTAGGTTAATCATTTACTTTCATTACGCCCGTGGGCTACTTCCAAATTATCGAGGAAAAAGGATTTGAACTTTCTTCTTTGAAAATCTAACCGTAGGAATGTGCCGTGCACGCACTTCTATTTTATTAATCAAACACCAATTCATTTTCGTGTCTCACAATGATTAATCTTACGTCATTAAACGTGGCTCAAATATAACGCAATTGTAATGTACTTTCTTCGGCCGTAAAATAAAAAAAAAAACATCACACTTTCGATGCCATTAAAAACGTCCACGCCACTTTTCATTCGAATTTCCGAAAAAAAGGAACAAAAAAAACAAAAACAATTCGCACACGAAACTGAAATCCAACTGCAAATCGACCACGAAAATTTCGCTAATCGTACGAAATAGTTTGGTGGCGCTTGTCCGGCGAAATTTCTCTTTCAATGAGCGCATTGACAAAATTTCTACCTCGATTTAAATCACATTAATCGTCATCAAATTGAGTTATCAGTTTTTGCGCGCGCAATAACGTAATTAGAAAGTGGACGCAAAAAGGAGTTTTGCCGAAAAACGAGCATGGACGGGAAGAAACGGGTCGGAAATTCAGACGGCAGTTTGGGCTATTCGCGGCGCGCGGCGAAAGAAGAGTTTCGCAAGTCCGATCACGCACTCGTTGTCGACACGCATTAACCCGAAAGTGAAACTATCTGACTCCGTGGAGAATTCGTATTATTTATTTACCGCGATTCCGACGACGCAAATGACGTCTGTTCAATATTTACGAGCTCATAACCGCGCACTTAAATGTCACGGAAGGTTCTGTGCCCAGTTGGCTATCTTATTTATTTTGCCCTGTCTTAAAATTAAGACGGCCTTTTACTTTGAAATTTTAACTAGATTTGATTATTTTAAGACCAGTTAGCGAATGTGAGGCACATTGTTAATTAAAAAATAAACTAGAAATTATATGCGATGACAATGTCGAAACGTTCAGAAAGGTAAATGGTAAATGTATAAATATAAGTTGGACAAATAAAATTTGTTTGATATAATTTTTTTGTGAAATGGAAAAACAATATTACTCAAACTTTTGCTATAATCCGCTGGAACATTGTTTTTTATTTGGTAGGTTAATTTATTTTTCAATTATCGTGTTGACTATATCTCTCTCGGTCATCGTTATCATCTTTTATTTATTATTTGTTCATTCGATAAATCCTTATCCAATTCAGAGACTTTGCTTATTAACTTTTTTTAATAATTTTATTTAAGCTGCTTTTTTCAATTGACTTTTCTAATTTTCCAAATAAGATATTATTTTATTTAAACGCTACATTTTATAACATTTATAAGTGGTTAATTTTAATATTGTGTGTAATAATTAAATGGAAAATTTATTCTGAAGTATAAATTTCTATAAAACATAATCAAATTTAGATTGCATGAACAAACAGTCTCAAATGCCACAGAAATGATTCCATTTTTATACAAGCTGAAATGTTGTGCCAAAATTTTTCGGTAAATTTGAAATCAAAACAAAACAACGTCGTCTCCCGACGACAGTTTATCAGAATAGATATTTAAATAGTTCTAAATGCTTCAAAAAATGAATATATTTTTAACATTAAAACAACAGAATCTTAAGTATTTTTAAATAAGATAATAGTTGTCTATCTTAAATTAAACCTCCAAATTTATAAAACAGTTTCAGTCGTATTATATTACTATTTAAACATTATAATGTTTAAGTTTGAAGTTTGAATATAACAGTAAAACGCATAGATAAATTTAATTTCATATAACATTTATATCTCCCTGCTTATCTTGGCGTCGACAACTACCGTACGTCTTGATCACTAGAAGCAATTAAACGTTTATTTTGCATTAAGTGTTTTAATTTAAAACGCCTTAGAAACATAAACGTTTGCGGTGCAGAATTTTGAAATCCTACTTTTTTTTTTGTTAATTATGTTATTTTCCATATCCTTTTTACAAACAAATTATTCCGCCCAGTTGAGAAAGTCAAATAATTAATCAATACGAAAGTTTTTCATACAAACAATCAGTGGATACTTTTTTCACCTAAAGTTTCTCATTTTCATAACCGCCGATAAAGAAGCAAAACAGCTCGAGAATAAGAAAACCAATTTTGATCAAAATAAACTCTGCGCGTCCGGGGTTACACGAACTTTCGACGAGTCGATTCGTTTTGCCGTGAATTTTCACTCGATAAATTACCGGAATGATTTTCGAGGTCCTAATCTCACGTCCCACGGATTCGGTTTTGTTGTTCGTTGGCCCGGGCAAGAGAGATTGACCTGATTTTCACTCGATTTTGATGAATCGATTAAAATCAGCTGCGTCTAGAAGTACGCTACTCCATTAATCATTGTGTGGTTAGGATTAAAGTTGAATATTAAAACTACCTAGAATCGAAAAAAAAGTAAAATAAATAAATAAATAAAATCGAGCGGAATCGAGGGAGGGGTTGGCGCGAATTTGGGACCACGGTTGACAAAGTTTGGAAGCAAAGCAGCACGATCGAACGTAGAAATCAACAAAAAAGGAAGCGAAGAGAAAAGACTCTTTGGTTGCTCTCGAGATTGTCCGGCGAAGGAACAACGAACCATTTCATTGGGAGGAGAGAAAGTCGCCGAAAGTGGTTCCTCGTCCGGTCCTAAGAGCCAGCGGACCCGAGCTGTGACAACTCTACCTCGCTGCTTTATTTCCAAACCGACTGTGCCAAATTAATCCCGAGCTCGTTCCTTTCCATTTTTCCATTTTATTTCACCTTTTCTTCTCTCGGCACCTCTCCCCCCCTCCCACTTTTGTGTCTCCTTTTTCATTCTAATTGTGTCAATTTTCTTCCATAAATTCATAGTAAGTTGTCACGGTTGAATTACCCACAACGACACAATTATGATATACGGTTAGTGTTTCAAATTGAACAGTATGTTAATTGAAACCGTAATTTAAATCAAAACAAAACTGTATTATAATAAAAAAAGAGTTAATAATACCGTTCGGTTAAACGTAGCATATTTTTTTTTTGGATTTAATCGACATATTTGTTAAGTGAAATTGAGATGGGAATGTATAATAAATTTAATTACTTACTCGAACAAAGTTGGCATTTTAAAGAAACAAATTTTTCTACTATAGGTTGTTGAAATTTTTTACTATTCAATATACTTTTATTAGCAATACTTTTATTCGAAAAAAGTTGGAAAAACTATTACTATACTATATAAGAACGTTGGCGCAAAACGTGTTGGTGTGGTATTTTAATAAATATAATAAAAATTATTATACCTTCTGGCGTTGGAGAGATATTGTCTAGAGTGTATGCTTTTTTACCATACCATTGCAAATAAAAAATTTTATTTGATCTAGTAAAGTTACCGTGATTTATGGTAATTATTACCATTCTAAATATAAACTTTTACTATGTCATACATAAAATTGTACTGCAATGGTATGGTAAAAAGGCAGACACTGTAGACAATATCCTTCCAACGCCAGAATGTATAGTAATTTTTATTATACATTTTTTCTCAGTGTATAGTAAAAAGGGTAAGTAATTTACCAATCATGTAATGATACTTGTCAAGTAATAATAATTTATGAGACAATTTTACGTCAGTGTTATAAGGTATAATAATTTTTGTTGCAACTTTAAAGAAAAATAATTGACTTCACTTTATTTTTACTCAGGTATTTTAAATTTTAATTCCCACCAAGCGTTAATTCGATTTCAAATAATTAAAACACGTTTCGACTGGAAATTTAAATGAAAAGCATCATTAAATTGCACGATGTTTACCTCACATTTCACTAGCATATGTTAATTGTTTTATAAAAACGTTGTTCTCTGAACAGCGGCTCACTCGTATGACGAAAAGTCAACTCACGATAGTTAATTATCTTCGGGGGGCGGGGGGCAAACAGAGATGAGGCGGGGGAGAAGAGGATGGTCTCGCGAGGGAGGCACCAAAGAGCATAATCGACGTAGTTATTACATTATTCAGCTTCAAGGAAGAAACGCACGTGTACATCATTGCGACTTTGTAATTATAGCCGAACGGTACAAATCACGCGCACTTAGACTATTAAGTAAGCGTGATTTATTTGTGGAAAATAAAAGTCACGAGAGAACTTTCCAGTGAAAGTGTGTGTTTTTAAATTACGTATTTTCGCGAGAATCGCAAGCTTTTTGTCGGCTCTTCCAAATTGAAAAAGCCTGATTATAAAACTGTTCTTCCTCTTTCTCGGAAGCTTCCGCAGAAAGTGGAAAACAGTCGTACAATTGTATCAGTTGGGCTATAAAAATAAGAATATAGTTCAAACAACGATATAAATTTAAAGTCATTTGTATTTTTTTTCCTCAATTTCACAAAAATATCTTATTGACTTACCAAGTCAATTTCTGGGATAAAAATGATTTTTGAATTATTCTGGAGAAATTTACCTTTTTTGGTTTATGAGTTATTAGAGTTTTTATCTTAAATCTATAATAGCATTGCTTAGCCTGACAAAAAGTGAAGCATTATTGAAATTGACTGTTTGGGTACAATAAAATAATTCACCTCAACAAAAGTGTGAGTTAAGCAGAGATGGAAAACTAACGGATCTGTTAGAATCGAATGGAAGAAAAAATACAATTCAGGAGAAAATTTACTGCTTAACCTGATCGGGTAGCGATCGGGATTTAACATCGAGCATTTCTATTGGCGTTTCTGTCTTCTCGTTCTCCGTTAGAAATTTTGAGCAACTAGTTTATTCTGCGAATTTGATAAAAGTCGGAAAAGTATTTAAACGGAAATTAACGCGCGTAAAAGGGAACCCGTTGGAGAGTCTCGTAATTCATAACATCTGTCCGTCATATGTTTGTAATGTGTACATAGCAAGACTCGTTGAGTAGATCAAATGCCCGTATATGTTTATGTGTAATTTTACAACACAAAACACAATCACAGCGCGGCTTTTTATCAGACAACTTACGCAGCTTTTTAATTACTTCTCATTCGTCATGCGCCGGAAAAAAGTTTACTTTTCATGTACTTGACACGATTTTTGCCCCGCGCGAAGATTTGTACCGAAAAAGTAGTGGAGCGCGCACGATTTGATTAATGTCGCACGAACTTTATGAAATGTATTTTTTGCAATCATTTTTATGCCTAGTGGGAACCTTGTACACATGGTACAGAAACTTTTGTACGTGTGTGATAAACTGTTAATAGAGGATTGAATTAGATTTTACTGCTTCTTAGTATACATGGTAAAATTAAATTAAAAGAAATTAATTTAGACATTTTCAAGGTGTTTTCTTTTGATTCTAAATATTTTTTGTGTCGACATTCTTTAAAAGAAAAAATAGGAACTTTTTCCAATTTTACCCATAATATAAAGTAATGCAAATGATAATAAAAAAATAATAACCACTATCTAATCTAAAAAAAATATATATTAACAATTAAATAAACAATTTTTCCCCCACGTAAGTTAACAAATAACCGAAAATTATATTTTAATAATGATATATTATACCGCTTATTTCAATTATAATTGATTTATTTCACATTCATTCGTTAACAGGAATGCAATAATTTCACGGTGAAAAAAAATCCTTTTCTCAGCACTACCATATTCATTTAACGATGAAATTCCGAAAATACACAACCGAAGGATCGCTGATTATGGCCATAAATAAGCCGGCTACCGTGTTGCGTATAAAATAATCAAAAGCCCAATTGTGCGATTACATTCATGCGTTTATAAACGACGGCGGAGTTGGTTTTGCGTATGGATCACTTTCACGAGCAGCTGAATCGAGAGATGTATTTCGGGCAAGAAAAGCGAATTCGAACGGATGGTTGGACACGCATAGAAATTGAGCCGACAATTACGGGGCAATTGCGACGCGGACTTTCAGAAGCATAATTTTAACGTGCCCCACGTTTGTTTACCTACGCATCAAAATCAGGTGGCTTTCCGTGGAGCGCAGGGTCCGGTAGCGATGCGCGCTCGCCCGAGCGAAATATGCCGAGGCAAAATCAGTGCCGGCTTTTTAACGATACGGCCACACGTGTCAACGACAGACAAGCTGTGCAAACAGACGCGAACAACGAGAACTTCGTATTAATAACGTCGAGCCGCGCAAATATCACCTTTTTTCATCGTCATTTTAATGATCGCGATTCAGCGTCGCCGGCGCGCATGTGCCTTTTGCCGAACCATCAATTTTCTCGCTTGTTTCGTCCCACTGTTTCCGTTGTACTTCATTATGGATTATTAAACTTTATTGTACTCGTTTAACGTTTTGTCAACAATTTACTTATTTTACTCCGAAAAATATTTGTTATAAAAACTCGGATGTAAGTGTAGTATTCTTAATCATGTGATATAGTATGTAAAAAATATTAGAAAAAAATGTCGTTATCAAGGAATAGAACCCGTCCAATTTAATCACCAGTCACGCATATTACCACTACTCTATGCCACCGCTTAGGCATATGGGTCTTACTGAATAAATATTCGAGACTGTCAACATTTAGACCACGCCCTCTCCCGTTCACACTGGAGTTTAACAGAGAGGAACGTTTCATCAGTCTAAGGCGTAGAGTGGTGGTAAAATCGCATGCCTGATAAGTGTGAGGTAACGGGCTCTATTCCTTGGTAACGACATTTACTTTCTAATATTGTTTTTTTAAATACTACATCATATTAAAATGCATATCCCGGGGAATTATTATAAAATATATAATAGGTACTAATCAATCTCTCTTGTTATACTATTTAAATATTAATTTTAATAATTACTTTATGTACCCTTGGTCAAGCCCCGGTTGAGACCAGGTGTGACTAATCAAGATACCCGATTTAAGCCCAGTCACTACCGTGCCTATCTCGGATATTTATTATACCCGATTTAGTATTCCAGACCAATACCTCACGTTAACCCGATTACTATTTCTACTCGTGTTATTTTAATTAACAAGAATTTTTTTATTAACAATTAAATATACAAAAGATATAATTAGTTTTTTCGTGATTATTTCTATTTACGAATATAATTTTCCTTCGATACAAAAATGACAGCAAGTCCGTTCCTTTTTTACTAAAATGTTATCATTAATTACTACAAATATTACTGGACGAAAATAATTTAATCGAATCTGATACAAGTAAATAATTTTCTCTGTAAATTATGCGCGTTACGTTAAATTAGTAACACTCGTTATAATCAATGCAAGTTCCTCGCTGCTTTACTAACAAACGCTGATAGTTTATGTTAATAAACAACCATTTTTAATTACGAAACAGTTTTAATTAGATCTCACTGTCGATAAACTGAAATTAAACAAAAAAAAATGATAATAATTCTTACGGAAACGCTCTCGCGTAATGGCTTTTTCTATAAATATCCTAAAACGGCATAGGCGCTGTGCATTCCAATTTCACTTTTTACTCCGAACAAATTTTTAATGAAAATCCATTTTCACATTCATAATATTCTCAATGAATATTCAGCGACAAAAAAAATTTCTCAATTTCTATCATTAGCATACGTATCAAATTCATATCAAATTCGAATCGTCAACTCCTTTGAAAATATCATTGCTCGAATCGCGCAACTCTTCCGTCTTCCATCAGCCAGGCCTTTTTTGTGCCATCTCGTTTTTTCCCTTAGAATAACCGATCTTAATTAATACGCGCCAAGAGACTCGCATCACAATAAAAGTTTAATTGACATCGAAGTAATCGCGAAAAATCAACTTCCGCATCGCGATAAAGTTAATTATTCAGGGCAAGTATAGTGCGAGGGGGAAGGGGGTAAAAAAAGAAAAAATGGGACAAAAAAAAAAAAGAGGACAAAATGCCCCGCAAAATGTGTGACGCGTTGAGCGTGAAGTGCGGAGCGTTTCCGCAATCGCAAACGAAATCGTGGTAAATTGCGGTGAAACGTTAGATACTGTAACAAGGGGCTATCTATCGGGGCAACTTGATTAATTGCGCGGCGCTTACTTTCATTCCCGGGAGTTCTACCCGTTATGTGTTCGACGGCCAATATTATATCGCGAAAACAACTCAACTTTTTAATAGTCCCGTCGAGTCATAATTCGCGCAATTATTTTCCTCTTTTATCTGCATCGAATTACTTTTCGATGCAAGGAAAAAATCTTGTTCGGAGTAATTCAGATAATCGATAGGAAAAAAAGTATACCGGTCAATGGGGTTCCAGGATAACTATGCGAATATTTAAAACTTGTTATAATAATCAAGAAAAAAAGAATAAATAAATAACGTACCGCAAGTAGGATAATTTGTTAAAGCAATTTTCCGGGTACTTTTTCTTTTGTAATTTAACGAGTAATTTTATTTTCAGCTCGTGGTGGAGGTATCCCCACTTTCGCCCAGCCAAGTAAATTAGTTATGCAGTGAAATGGAGATTTAGAAAACTGACTATATACGATTGTTAACTTGATTTGAAAAATAAAAAAAAATTAAAAATTATTGTGCTGGAATCTTAATGTGAAATCACATTTGCAATATAGCTAAAATTACTGTGCCAGTACAGTAACAACTGTAGCGAAAAACATCGTAATATTTTTAAAAACACGATATTTATTTGCTTGCACATCAATTTTTCCTATATTGTAAACGTAGCTTTACATTAAGGTTCGAGTACAGTAATTTTGAATGAGTTTTTTTGTCAATATAATCAATTGAAGTTTTATTAATACAAAATGTTTTCCAATCACCCATGAAAGCATTTTTAATTATGAAAAATTAGTAAATAATTTATTCAATATGCAATTAATAAGCTACACAAAGTTGCCGTTAGTAAAAATTATTATACATTGAGAGAAATATATTAGTAGTTGTTATTATATTGTATAATAACTCGGGTATATATGTGCAGTTTAAGTATTCTGTTAATGTGATAAAATATTTTAAAAAATATCATATTTTTAAGGAATAGAACTCGTTACCTCATAGTCGTAATTCCCACGCTTTACCACCAATCCATGACGTCGCCCTGAACAATATTCGTCTTCGTCTACCTTTAATGTGAATGCGAAAGGGGCTTAGAGTGGTGGTAAATAGCACGATTAATAACTATGACGTAACGAGTTCTATCCTTTAATAATGACATTTTTTCTAAGATTTATTTAAAATACTATACCATGTATTAAGGAATACTATTAATACCCACCTATCCTCAAGTTAATATCAAATATAGTAGCAACTATTAATTAATTTTCCTCGCTATAAAATAATTGAAAAATCGAGTATCAAGTTATTACCCTAGTAAAAATCACACATATATGGTCATATATGGATTAAGAAAAAACATATATGGTCATATATGGATTAAGAAAAACATATATGTTCATATATGGATTACGAAAAAAATGTTCATATATGGATTACGAAAAAAAATGTTTCTTTATCCTATATGATCCATATATGAACATATATGTTTTTTCTTAATCCATATATGACCATATATGTTTTTTTCGTAATCCATATATGAACATATATGTTTTTCTTAATCCATATATGACCATA
>JABFPN010007263.1:0-10510 GCA_022817305.1 Leptoteleia sp. ZL-2020
CCCCCCCCCCCCCATATATTGCCCCTTCATTGTCTCGCGTGCGATTATTTTCGATTTTGTTCGAATTTCCTTGAACAATCGCCGGCGTCAATATTCGACTTGCCCTTTCTTTTTATTTTTATAATATGCGGTCTTTCTTTCGTTTTTTTTTTTCACTCGCCTTTTTCGAGTATGCAATTTGCGCATGCAAATGCATATTGTTTAAGAGGATTATTGTCAAAAAATGAGTGGTAAATTAAATCGTCTAGCTGATCCCGCATGTTTCGCCGCGCTTTTCTGCTCGTAACTTTCTTTTAACCGGGATCGCGTCTCACAGGTCGCATGTTCCAATCTCACTTTGGTACCCTAATGAAGCCGAGATTAGAGGCCGAATGGCTTCGGGCCTTAGATACCGCTCGCAATTAACTATAAAATATCAACGGGCTGTTCAAGGACAATCGAAAAAGTGAGGAACACCCTTGGATCGGCGAAAGGCCCGCTCAATCACCGTGAATTATCGTTGAGTCGCGTGTACAATACCTTGAAATAGAAAGGTTACATTAGTTTACAATGAAAAGTATCTTTTTTCCGAGATATTAATTGACTTTAAATTTTTTTACGGTGTACCAAATACAATAGTAATAGAAGAATAATCAAATTCATTTGATAAATAAAATGTTCGATATAAATGAAATAGAATGGCTATATCATATCAAGAAAACTATTTAATAAAAATAAATTTGGCAACTTTTTCAGTCACTAGGAATTGGTACGAAATTTTATCGGACAAAAGAATTTCGTCTTTGGTCGTTAAAGCTTTTCAATGCAGAATTAAAGTTGTTTACTTTATTATTTTTTAGCCGTAATAACAATGAGGTAATGTAATAACAATTTTTCCCATTGCATCAACGCTAACTTATTTTGTAACTTATTGCACGTAAGTGGGAAAAAATAATCACTGCCGACCGTTTAATCTTCTAAATGAAAGAAATGAAAAATAAAAAAACATTCTTTTAAATAGCATCCTCGCATTGCGACTGCACACTTCCCACTTACAGTTTCATCTAATTTTATCCGCCTATCCTGCATCTGCCTTTGCAGGAAAAATCATGCAACTTTTTAAAAAAAAAAAATCGCCGCGCATTTTATTTAATTATAGCTGTTATAACATTTTGATCGAATCAATTATCGCTTCCTCATAGATAATTAAATGCTTAATACCCGAACATTATACCGTGTTATTTATTACGCTCTTCGATTGCGAATGAAATTGAATTTCTTAAACCGCAGAAAATGCAGGAGTCAGCCGTAAAAAGCGGGAAAAAAGTCGGGCATTTGGGCCGGACGTTGGAATTGGTTAAATGGCCGGGCCCAATTCCTGTTTAACAGAGCACTCGTGCTCAAGTGGAAAGAGATAGAGGCTTAATAAGACATCATGAGTCGGCAGTATGTCAGACCTTAAGTGATCAGTTAATTGTGCATTAAACCATAGATAATAGAATTACCAACACGAACAAGAACTCGTACGAATCGAAAAAGACGAAAAAAAGCAGAAGATAAAAAGAGATGAAATAATAAGGGGTAAAAAAAGGGAACGAAGAAAAAACGAAACAAAACAAAAGAAATTACTCCGTAAAATTGAAACCAGATTCTTTACGAAAAATTGCAGAATAATGAACGATTCAATTTGACAAGCTCGACTGATTGATTGATAACATTTTAAATACGTTTCATATGTAAATCGCGCGTCTCGTATTCATTCTAATCCGCCTTCGTCTTCCTCTTTTTTTTACTCCCTCCCTCCCTCTCTCTCACTCTCTCTCTCTCATCCCCTCCCCTCCGGGATCGGCGTAACGTTACTCACAGTGAATGATCGCCGGCTTTATTATCATCGTCAAAATGTTTTGAGTATTTGTTTTGCGTACTTTACATATTTATTACCGTTCGAACTATCGTCGATCTTACATAAACCGATCGTATCGGCTCAATGTTACGAACTGATTAAACGGACGATTATTTATGTATTTATGCGTATTCTTTAATACGTTCACGATTTACACTTTGACTATTATCCGTTGCCGAGTTATAATTACTTTTATACGAGCCGGCTACCGCGTTTTACAAACACGAACTGAAATCAGTCTAATTATGTAACCAACTAATTTGTCAATATAATATCTCATTACCGAGCGTGTAATTTGTTGTACACATATTGAAAGTTTATTCACATCTTTATTGCTCGGAGGTACAATTAAACTATACTTTACATAAATTTGGATTGGAAATGAAAAGCTTTAAGTGAGAACCGAGGGACAAGTAACGATTTGCGGATTGAATTATACATGATTATGATGTTCCTTCTTAAATTATTTATCTCCGCAGACTATCATTGCTTTTTTTCACCAATTATTTAATTTGACTTTGATTTATCGGTCTAACGTTATGGGGATTATGAATTGATATATAAAAGGATTTTTAATTCACTGATTGTTTTCCGTTTATTATTTATTTTAACATTTATATATTCCGCAATAAATTATTATTATTGGAATATGTTGATATGCAATGAATTTACTTTTTGTGTTATATTTTTCTTACTTTGCTTTATTGAAAATGCTTATCAATTACAATTTCATTTGGATTGTAATAATTTATTATCTCCAGGGAAATTAAATTAAAAAAGTTTTCGCTTTTAATTCTGTAATAAGCGATTAAACCTGTTTACTTTACCCTCAAGTATCTTCATTTAACTGTCATTACGTGAGAATTATGTTTTAAATATGGAAAGGGCTCGTCTTAATGCATGACATTAAGAAATATTAAAATAACTAGTTATCACTAAATTCTTCATTACATTAATTGTTTTCTTATACGAACAAGAAATTACATGGGTAACAGATTTATCCTTAATTTAATTTACAATATTCCCGAAATAAATATGAAAATTAGTAATACGTACACTGAGAAAAATATAACGGAAAAAATTACTGTTTTTAACTGTATTTGAGCCACATGTCCGTCTTTTGATAAAAATTACCGTTTTTTAACAGGAAAATTTTCGGTTTTATCTATAAATATGACATTTAAAACTAGTGTATTTGCTTTTAAAAAACAGTAATTTTTATTAAAAGACGGACATGTGGCTCAAATACAGTTAAAAACAGTAATTTTTTCTGTTATATTTTTCTCAGTGTATTCGAGCCTCCAACAAGCATGTCTAAGAACTGAAATTTCGCATAACATCGAAACGATTCGTCCGCCAGCATTTATTTGATCATCCATATTTTTATCTTACTCGAGCATCAACAATTCATCAAACACGATGAATCGCTTTCATTGACAAGCACACCTTAAATAATTCCAAATTCATCATCTTCATTTTTCCACCTGTAATTTATTATCTCTATCTGTTCTTAATTTATTTCCCTATCGTCATTATTATACACATCCGACTAAATTATTCGAACAGCACAAATTTTGAGATTCCACCTTCATCATCGATGACAGATTATTCTCCTTTATACCTGTGAAATCATGTTTATCGGCTAATCTTGAAATTATAATACCCTTCAAATTATAACGCTACAAATTTCATAATCCGCCAATATACGCGGGGCAGAATGATAAAACGCACAACGCGGTAACTTGACGTAGGAAAGCGCTGAAAGCGGGCATTTATTTATTCGCGATTATCCGGCCGGAAGTACGCGGGCAAACGAAATAAATTCCTTAGCGCTTTGATCCGTGTCAATTACTTACGTATAGCGAGCTCGCGTGCTGGGGTACACGTGTGAAAGCGAAGATGTGGCTATTACCTATTCTCGTTTGTTACAATAAAGCGTGCATTGCGGCCGGTTGGAGATTTGCAAGCGGCTCGGGGCGGAGGGGAAAGGGCAATGGAAAAAGGCGAATAAGAGGATCGGATGCAAAAAAGGAGCCGAGGATCGGGGCAATGCCGCGCGCACGAGGACGATCGTCGGGCGGGCGTGCGGGCGTGCGCGCGGGATCGGTTTATTAAGCGCGGGTCAATTCGCAGTTTAGAGAGCGCGGATGGCAGGGGCATTATAAAGCGAAATGATCCCGCCGATAGGGATTCATTAACCGCCGTTAATTAAGACATTATCACGTCATAATGATCTCGACGTGATTTAATGAATGAATGAAACACGCCTCATAAATAATTAATCCCCCCGGTTAAGTCGTGACCATTGGCCGTGGCTGTGCGCCACACGGTAGATGCGAGAAGACAGAAAGCGTTCCGGGAGAGGAACGATGCGAAATTTCCATGCCTACTTGTGCGCGCCTGACAATGCACGCGCGGAAAAAAAGTCGCGCCCATGTGCAGCCTCGGACTATTGATGGGCAAACGAGTTTGGTTATGAGAACATTTTGCTCGCGTGTTCGCCGCCGTGTTCCGTGCGATTGTACAATGGTAAACAAAATGTGGACACCAAATGGAGAAGTTGATGGATAACTCCTTTTTTTTTTTTATTCCATGCTTGTTTGTTTCTTTTTAAACGTCTGCGAAATATATCAAAGTGTATGAGGAAAAAAGTATATTAAGTATGAGTATACTCTCAGAGGAACTGATTAGTAGTTGCTAAAATATTTAATAATAACTTGAAGATATGTATGCATTTGTAGTATTTCATATAGCATGATGTAGTATATTAAAAAATATTAGGAGAAAATGCTCTTATCAAGGAAGAGAACTCGTTACCCCTTGACCATTTGTCACAAATACTTCTCAATTAAGATTTATATTTATAAACAACTGCATAGATTGGTAGTAAAGAATATAGATATAATATAGATAATAGACTGGTGACTAAAGTAACAAAGTCCATTCCATACAAACGACGTTTTCTGTAATATTTTTTAATATACTTTAAAGTTTTATAAAGAATAGTATAAATCCAAACATATTCCACGGTTATTACAACATATAGTATCAACTGCTAATAAACTTCGCTCGCTGTATTTCACCGCAACTTATAGCGTATTATACCATCAGTTAATTTTGCGCGGCACATGCTTATATGCTTACGCTTTCATTAATAATCGTCCATAAAGCATTAACTTGAAATTGATTCAAATTAAACATTTTATCATACTCTCTGAATGCTTACTATTCCATAATGACAGGAATCACTATTAAAAATTACATATCATTCAAATTACATATCATTATTCCCATATGATGATTATAACTATATCATTTTCGTAAACGATCTACAATAAACGTCTTGATTTTGATAATTATCAATCTGTCGTAATAATACGTTGAAACGTGTTATGCGGCACATAATTTTCATATTAGATAATCACGCAACCTCGCACATCGTACCCCAAATATCGAACAAGAAAAAACTCTCAAATTTTCGGCATAAAATATTCAAAATGATTACAGTCGGCTAAAACCCCCATTTCCTACGTCCGCATTTTTTGTCCGAGCGTCGTTAAAAACAAAACGATAAAAAACAAGTCCGGGACCTTGACATTTTTTTTCTCCTTTTTAAACCAGTTCTCATAAAAATTATCTCATTTATATAAAACACCTTTTTATTCGTGAAATAATCTAGGCTTTCTGGGAAGTGCGCTATTCACGTTGTCGGCCAAATCAACATCGAACGACGGGCCCGGGCTTACTCATTTTGCAGGAAACAAAACCATTTTCATGACAGACATTGTCCGAGAGCTAAGGTCTCGGACGCGCGGTTTTATTAAGTGTTTCTTGTCCGGATTGTCGCGGACCCGGCGAGCTGTTTAATTCATACCGCGTCACGAAAAGCGTCGACCTCTGGGGGTCAGTAACAGCGGTCGCGTTGCACTGAGAATTTCCGGAAAATCCGGTATTTGCGAGCGCAAAACTCGCGTCCATCCCATTTGCAAAACGCGCGAGATCGCACTTTTTGGCTCGTCTTCCTTGAGAGATAGGAATAAAACTAGTCTGACGACGGCGATGACGTTGATTCGAGCCGTGATACAACGAAAAAATTGACGATAAAAATATCACTTCGATTATAAAAAGAAACGAAGAAGACATACAAAAATCATTTCGTATGAATTATTGTTTTGCTAATACGATTGTAGACATTTTTTTTAATTTCGATATTTTGTTGCAAAACAATAGCGCGAGAAATACTGACGCAATTTTTGATCGGATAATGACGTCATAATTATTAGTCTATTTGCGTTAGATATCACATCTGAATGTTATCGTCGTCGATTTGTCAAAGCGGCTTTGCGAAAAATATACTTTTTCTGTTTCGGTTCTTCTTTTTATCTTCGGTATAATTCATTCAATTTAGCGTTAAATTCATTTTTAACTGTTCTTATTTAAAGGCAAACTTTTTTTTTATAATTTGTTATCAGTTCATCTTATTATACTTATAAATTAGTTTTTTATAATTTATATTAAATCATATTCAATTTTCATAATTTATGGTTTTGATTTCAGTGTGATAGCTATGTTGTAAAAAAGCGATATCACCGATTTGTCATATTCAATTACAAATTTCTGTTTAATATCTTATCGTTTTTGTATAATCACCTGGATTTAATTAGCTTAATTATTTTATTAGCTGCATTTGGTCATTCCGATGTTATAATATAAATATTCATTAGATTATTCAGCACTTTTAATTATTAAAACAATTATGTATTAAAATTGAAAAGCGGTTTTTAATAATTTTGCTTAGACAAAGTTTATCAATTTATTCTTATTTATTTTATAATATTAATAAGTGGCTTTTACTCATATGGATTATACATATTTAAAACTGTTTCAAATAATAATAGGAAACATTTCATTATTACATAATTAATTCATTTATCTTTACTCAATTTAACATATAAATAGAGAAATGGGTACAGTTTTTTTAAATTTTATTTGAAGAAATTTTATTGTGTTTTGAATAAAATACATTGGAAATAAATGCTATATTGGAATTACACTCGCAAAGAAATCTGAATGTAAACATTGCGATAGAGTAAAAACAAAACAATCATTTTCGCTTTCTTCAGTTCCAATGTTTACATTCAACTGTGCGGTACAATATAGTTCCAACATTTTTGAGTTGCCTCGATATATTTCTTTCGGTGAGTATTTATTTAGTGTAAAATATTTATTTTTACTACTTATAAATATATAACTATTGGAAGTTATTTTCGAAGTGAAAAAGAAAAGATTTCCAGATGTAGAACTATATTACATGATTCCGTTTTTATAGTGATATAGTATTGTGTTAAAAATGGCTTATTTCAAACATTTTAATATTAAATCATTTAATGAAAATTATTTAAAACGCACCAACTCCGTAACTATAGCACTGAGGTTTCACTTTAATTTGTTTAAAACTATCCGTTGTATGAAATATACAATATATAAAAAACAAAATTATTTTACAATATGTAAATTAAACTTAATTAAGTAACGAAGTTTTTTTTTATTAAAAATTGAAAATTGCTCAGTCCTTTTTTTTGCATTATTACCTAAAAGAAGAGAGCCAAGAGAAACGAAATAATCAACCTTTGAATAAATAATATTAAATAATAAAAAATTGGATTAACGACAAGCTTTTTTCTATATCCATTTGTCGGGAAGCGTTCAAACAGCCCGTCAAACTCGAACGGCAAAGCATTTAAGCGTGTGAAACGGCGAAACATTAAACGGTGCTAATAACTAATTTCTAAACGTTGTTTACAAGCGGCGGCATTCGGGTCACGTCTCATCCGAATTTTCTCCTTATTTTTATTATTATCATTTTAAGGGTTTGACTCGGCGGTACAAGCACGTCGTGACACGCGTTGCGCGTATCTTGCGCCGCGATTACCATACAATCTGCATATTCCCACGACAAATGCCACTTCCCAGTAGCTGTAAATAGTTACACTTATGATTACGGCGGGGAATCGCCAGCCTTATAACCTTTGCGCTTTTTTTCTGCATTCATAAATGTTAAAACGAAAGCGAATAACTGTAATAAGTCAAGTCCGTTGGAATCGATTCATATAATTTGTTGCAACGCGGTGAATCGCGTTAGCGTGCGTGGAAATCATTCAATTAACGCGACAGTTATAATGATTAATTTCGCGCGGCGTTGTCGCAATTGCGCCGCTTTATTAGCCTAATGAAAGCCCGATAATTTATGCCCGAAGGAAAGTTCAAGTCAATTTGCCCGCGCGTCCATTGTACAGGACATTTTTACAAGTCCATTGGAACGTCCCTGTCGCCGGCTCCGGGTATTATTGCGCCCTTACATGAACACCCACTGAGTCGGATTTATCGCACCGACACGGAGGAAAGTCATTATATAACAAATACGCAGCACGACGCCGGTACGGACATTGAGGAAAAAGTTGTACGAAAATTTACTCCTAACGTTTATTAATGGCCCGAGAATGCATTGGGATCGCGCGCGCCAGGAAATGCTATATGCCGGCCAGTCAAATTGAGATTACTTCGGTAATCAGTTAGTTGCAATTAATTTTCTTATGTAATTTAATTTGTTTCATTCGCAAAATTAGTCTCGCGATAAATTACGAATGTTTCTGATAAATACATATATTATAAAGGAAAATTATCGGCACCGGTGATAGTCAAGTTTGTACCGAGGGGAGGAATTAAAAAACAATTTATTTATCTTTGTCGTTTGAGGACATTATATACTGTTACGAAAGGTATAATCAAGAATTAAATCCTTCAATTTAATATAGTACTTTAAAATATAATTTTGCAATGAATAAAACGGAGACAGAAATGTTTTGAAATGCAGATCAAATTGAAAAAGCCACAAAATTTACCACAACTTTTGGCTAGTGTACCTAATCATGTCGCGGAAGGAGACTTTAATGTTATGCACGAACGATATCTATATTTTTTTTTACTTGCGATATATCGAGTATGACGGCTTCATAAGCTAATCTTGAGTGACAGGGACAAAAATGTCTGACAAGTTAGCCTTTTTTTTTTACATGCACTCCGATAGAAATGAGCTTTCTAGGGAATAAAAATACTTTCGTTTATTCTGAAATTAGTTCACTTTTCGGTCGACTAACGTGCACAGTTACCGAATTAAATTCTTTTTTTTTTTTTTTTTTTCATTTTTCCAATTGGCATAATTTATAAATTTAAAATACTCTAAATATGTACATGTAAATTTATTTGCACTTAATATCACATTTTTTAAATAAAAAACCAGTTTTTTAAGCGGTTCCAAATATTTCAAAGCTGCACGAAAAGAAAATATTTACGCTAATATCTAAACGAGTCTATGCACAATTTTTTTTACTATGAAATTATTTTATTATATATTCTTTTAGAATATAAATACTTGGAAAACGAAAATTGAAAGGACTTTAATGTTTTAACATTAGATAAATTTGTATGATTGTAATATTGCGAAAAATAATAACAGCTAAAAACAATTTAATTATTTTAATGTAACAAATTAATAGCAACTAATTTATTTTGTTGATCTAGCGATTGGTAGCCGATACTGGACCAGACTTTGGCCAATTGCTCAGCCGACCGTTGGCAGCTGATGGTGTTTATTTCTACACGAGTAAGTACCAAACAATATCAACATTTTAACGTCAATTCAACGTTGAGTCAACGATATTTTGACTGATATTCAATAGTCGATCCATGTTTAGCTGAACGTAATCTCTACCCCGTTTGAACATCAATTTAACGTTGAAATCGGGTTATTATTCCCTTTGGGTACGCATATAAATTTGCAACTGCGCTTCAAAATTACATTTTCCTGCCCGGCACATTCTCGTGCGACCAATCCGGGGATCACTACCACGCGATTCAAAAAAGCCTCATGCACGCAGTAAATTTTGCGATGCAATTACAAGCTCGCGCTGCTCTTTTTTTCGTTATTTATCATCCCTCTTCGCATTAAATTTGGCCGCGGGGAAAATGATTCTAGTGGAATCCGAGCGAGCGCGGCCGCCTCGGGGCTTCAATGAGGCAACTGAAAATAGCGTCTTTCAGTGGCGTGTTCCCGATCGAAAAAGTAAAGCGAATCGGCGGGAGATAAATCGCGCGCGAAAGACGATCGTGCGTCGCCGGCAGTGCGCGCCAGTGTGCGTACAGTGCACCTGCACAGTTACGCGCGGTGGTGTGCGTGCGCGCGAGGATTGCGTACGAGGCGCACCCAAGGCTCACTTTGTCACCGAGGCCTCGTTCCCGGCGAACATTGGCGCCGCGACCAGTTGGCACCAATGGTGCGTGTCGTACCTGCATAAGCGCCTAATCGTTCGTTTTTATTAGCGCGAATGTTGTACTTTCTGAGATTCGTCGGAAAGTGAAATTGGTCGATCGAAAAACTGCGATAACGATGAAAGTCGACTCATTTCTATGAGTGGAGGAATTTTTTGCTTTTTATTACCCGTTCGCAGGGGGGGGGGGAAGTAATTTCGGCTTCTTTTTCGTTTACTCATTATTCATCCGTTCCTTTTTTTCTTCGACTTCTTTATTTACTTGTTCCTTTTTTTTTTTTTTTTTTTTTTTTTTTTTTTG
>JABFPN010007264.1:0-10509 GCA_022817305.1 Leptoteleia sp. ZL-2020
CGTTCAAGAAATTCGCATAAAATTGATGGCAAACTTTCAGTTACTTCAACGTTAAATAATATCCCAAATTGAGAAAATGTGCTAAAACTAAGTATATTAATTAATTCTTATATATTTTAATAAAAACAAAGAACGCCCTAATCTAGTAATTAACGCTTACGGCATCGCGTTAAGTGAAAACTGGGAAGTATATAAATATATATAAAAAATTTAAATGTAGTTGAATTCATAAGTGCATATTACTATAAAAAAAATATCAAAGGAAAAGGTAGAAAGACATATAAGATGTACATCATTCTCTCCCTACTACGAATCGAAATTAAGGTTTTAGATTTACCTTTAAAAAGGCCTTACTGCTTCTATATTTTCTCCGCCAACTCTCGGACAAAAAGTTTTCATCGTAGTTTAGATATTCAGATAAATGCACTTGAAAATATTCACAAATTACGACCGTAAACTGACGAAAAATTTTAACCCGCCAATACTCGACCGTTACCGACATCTAACGGCAAGCACAGTCACGAAATTGCGGGAAACCTTTATTTGAGGTTATTAATAATTCAAGTAGCATATATCTCATTTATACGAATTTACATGTAATTAAGCAAAATGTTATACGCTTTTACTCGCTTCGATACATTTTTAGGTTGAAATAGTTTAAGCTATTTAAATAGTTGCACTTTGAAATATAAAACATAAATTTTAACGATAATCGGCCGAAAAATGTTAGCCCGCCAACGCTCAATAACCAATTATTACCGACATCTAACGGCAAGCACAGTTACGAAATCGCGGGAAACTTTTATTTGAGGTAATTAACAAGTCGAATAGCGTATATCTCATTTACGCGAATTTTGCATGTAATTAACCACAGTTTTACACGCATTTACTCGTATTGATACATTTTTTAGATTAGAATAGTTTAGGCAATTCGAATACTCACGCTTTGTAATATAAAACACAAGTTTTAACTATAAACGGCCCAAAAATGTTAGCCCACCAACGCTCAATGCCCGACTGTTACCGACCTCTAACGGCTAGCATTGTTACCAAATCGCGGGAAACTTTGATTTGAGGTGACCAACAATTCGAATAGAGTATATTTAATTTGCATGAAATTAGCTTGAAATGTAGAATTGTTTTACACGTTTCGATATATTTTTTAAGTTAAAATAGTTTTGGCAATTCGAATAATTGCACTTTGGAATATGAAACACAAATTTTAACGGAAAAGAAAAACTTTAGCCCGCCGAACCTCATTACCGGACTGCTACCGACATCTAACGGCACACATAGTTAATAGGAACAAACAATTGGAACAGTCGATATTTTATCATATTACATACGTTTTGTTTTTAAGCAGAAAGTGCTTCTACTCGTTCCGAGACATTTCTTGGTTAGAATAACACGTATAAAACCTATAATAAACAAATAATAAATATTATGGCACAAGGAAAATTAAAGGTGAAAACCTCAATTCCCAATAAAACAAAAAAGAAAAATAAGGGACCTGCCATTCAACGAAGAGGAAGTGAGTTATTAATTAAAGTACCAATAATTGAGAAACAATTTTCAATATGCATAATGCATATTTTTACTTGTATTAACATGCAATATATATTGTTAATATTTAATTTTATATATTATATATTTATTTTTAATCAAATAAATCAGCCATTAATATATTTTGAAGTATATATTTTAATATTTATAATATTTTATATGTATTTAGCTATTATATTTATAACTTATTTTTATGCAGATGCTCCGATTCAGCCTAAAAAGGGCAAATTTCAAGAAGCCAACAAGCTTAAAAAAGTAATTACAAAGGAAGTTAATAAGGCCTTGGAGCAGGAGTTAAGGGATAGGGCACTCGATGGAAAAACTTCACTTGGTAAAAAGAAGAAGCCAGAAAATGAAAAATAGACACAGTCATTGGGAAAACAAATCTTATATTTTTTTTTTATAATTTAAATTGTTTTCACTCAAATACAGAATGTTAAAAGGTATAGAATATTTCATTAAAAATACCAGATTTTAAAATGTAAATATAAATGTACATAAAGTCATAAGATTTTATTAAAAGAAATACATAAAGTAACTTTGAAAACTATTGTATTATTATTTAGTCTAAATGAAATATTATCCTAATTCAAAATATATATAAATAGGGAGAAATAAACGCAACCTGTATTTAATATAAAATTATATTTATTTTTAATGCAAGGTTCAACAATTTCTACATAGTAAATATTTCTTTTATTTTCATTCAAAACAATTTTCTTCAAATAAAATTTATTCAAAGGTCAAATATTGGCACAATAATAGATATTTCCATTTTATTTGTTTTATGCACTGAGAAAAATGCGTTATTAATGCAACTAAATTTACTGCAATCGAAACTATAATGTTAACTAAAGTTTTTACCAATAATAATAATAACTTTAGTTATCTTAACAATATCTATTTTTCTTAGTGCATAAATTTCAAGCAAATTATTGCATTTTTTTTTTTTTTTTGAGGTAATACTTTTAGTTACAAATATTTACAAATAAAATGCATCCTTGGGTTACTAATAAATATTAACTTGTATAGTAATTGCTATAGTATTAACGACTCAAGGAAAATATATAAAAAAAAAACTGAACTTTTCCAGTATTTATATAACTTAAATTTATATAACAATCCAACTTTTAACTCAAATACAATTATCTGGATTTTGTATAAAATTACATAAAATGATCATATCGTGCATTATTGCATTCCAGTAGAAGAATTTTAATTATTCTTTCTTTTCTACAATAATTATTTGTCATAAAACGCATTTGATTCTTTAAAAATGTGAAAATGTTGAGCAGTACACATCTGCATTCACTTACAGTGTAATATTTTAAATATCATACAAGTATTTACAATTTACATTTTACTAAATCTAACTGAAGAATAATTACAAAGACTCACTCGAGTTTTAAAAACTACATTTCGACCACGATCGTGCACAAGTATAAAAGAAATATAATTAATACTATATTATTAAACAAATAATAATAAATGCATCATTTTAATGAAATGAACGATTAAACAAAATTTAGTAAATTTTTAAAAAGATTTACGCGAAATTAGTTCATTTTTTTTATTAGTTAACACATGTACCAGCATGTGCGATTTGCAACAAATTTCTCATTTTAACAACGTATGATAATTTGATTATATAAAAAAATTGAATAAAATAGACTAGATTGATAGTGATATCATCAAAAATAGACTGTTATAATAAATGATCAAAAAATGTAAAGACATTTTGCCTCGTGAATTTCTGTTTTTCTTTCTTTTCCTTTCTTTCTTTTTCTTCATATTTTTTTGCTTATGTTTCAACTGATTTAACCACGTTAAATATAAACAGAATCAAGTCGAACCGGTTTCATTCGTTTGTAGCAGGACAAAATTTTATATTTTGCATTATATCCAAAGGAATTCGCGAATTTTTTAAAAGAAATATTGTTTTTCTTGAAGATATTGCTCATGATACATCATTTATATATGATTCAATACTTTAAAGTTATTCATAAAACTTTTGTTTGATATCACATTATCTTGCACAAAACTTGTACGTGCTAAAATACCAAACAATTTGTAATTTGAAAAATGCATTCCAACAATAAAAGTAATATATAAAATGATTATGTGATTTGTACATTCTTCAATATAGCAGATAGCAAAATGTTTGCTCGGTTCATTGACGAAGATAAACATTAAATGAGATTATTATTTATACAAATAATAATAATAATAATAAAAGTATTATCTCCCTCACCTAAATGTCTTTAACTTTTAATGTGAGTTTAAAAAGAATAACTTACATTAAACTTTTTTATACATTAGACAAAATGGAAAATTTTTATTACCTCCCTCTGGAACTGATAAAACTTCTCCCGATAAATGATTATTTTCCAAATTAACATCAAATGGCCTTAAATTGAAACTTCCCATGAAAAATAGCAAATGGAATTTGTTTACAGGCAAACAACATAACATAAAAATTAATTTACTCACCTTAAAAATAAAATATATTGGTAGTCCTATGGGCTATCAATATATTTCATTTTTACAATGAGTCAAATATCGTACTCAACTCGAACAAAAGTGGTTTCAGGTTGGCAACTCTTCGCTTTTGGCTTGGGTTACCAACTTAAAACCACTTTTTTCCTCGTGGAGTAATATACTATTAAGTTAGATTGTAATTTGTAACGGTTACTTATTCAGTTAAAATAATTTAAAAAGAATCATACAAAACGCGTCATGTAATTTACGAAATAAAAGAGCCGTTGTATCTTTGACTAATAGTTTGCGGCTCGATTCGAAACTCATCCAGCAATACTGCTGTTGCTATTTCTCTTGGAATCGATCTCCTCGACGGAAGGAAGAGGGTCTTCCCTGTCCCTTCGCACTCTGACATCGACTACGCAGAAGGCTATTGTGCCCAGAATTAATGATAAAACGAGGATCAGTAGTTGATAGTATAAACCTACATGACTGCTATAAGCAAAGCTAATAGCAGCTGCTACCGATTGGCAGAATTTAAACAGGGCAAATGCGGACGCGCTGTCGTTCACGTACAAAACACCAAGCAAGGAATAGACCTGGGTATTGAAGCAAGCATCGCCGAATCCCAAAGTCAAACTACCCGCCATGGCCAAAATGGCTGATGGGTAAATAAACCCAATATCAGTTGTATCCTGAAAAAAAAAATAAAACCACTCGTTAGAATTTCATTCAAATATGGTACTTGGCAGAATTGTCAGAAAGTGTACCAGGACTTTGAAGCTGGCTATAGTATAAAGTATAGTATAAAGTACATGGTATCCCTATTAAAAAAATCTAGCTGGGATCCTACAAAGGAATTTGGCACCGGAAATCACCTGGATCCTAGGTAGGTTCCTAGGTAGTTATAAGATTTTGCTTAGTTTCCATCCTCATCTAAAAAAGTTATTTATACTATTGCCAGACGCTTCATAGCTAGGTTCAAAGTGAAGTCCCGGGCACTTTCTGGCAACTCTGATCCAATATTGTCCTCATAACAAGTGAAACAGTAACCTCAAATGGTGCGTTATTCGGCAAATTTAAGAATGTAGAAATATAGGAGAACGTGTGGATGACACAGCCAGTGACGACGACAGGCCAACCAGAGAACTTTCCACACCTGGATCCCATGATGCCAAACACTGCGCCACCGATAACTTCACCGATACCCAAAAAGATACCGGACAGTCCAATCAATCTCTTGCTAGTTTTCCCCATGGCCAGAGTGAATCCGACACTCGAGGAATAAACTCCAGAGAAGAATGTCAAGGAGAGACCGGTATAAATGAACGTTAAGGATAATAGGATCATTTTCTTGGTCACGAAGAGTCTGAAGGCAGACCTAAAAGCTTTCCAAGCTGCCAGCAGAGGCCTGTCCCGTACTGGTTCCGGTATCCTAAGCTCCTTGTCGGCACTGGAAACACCCTCGGCTTCGCCCAAGGACAGTCTTTGCGGCGGCTTCCTCATGAAAGCTAACAGTATGGTACCGACCACTGCCAGAATGGTCAGTACTTTGATGACCAGCTCCCTGGTGCTCTCTTCTATGGTGGTATTGGTGAATACGAAGAAGACAAAGAAATTTCCGGCAAAGAGGGACGTTTGGAAGATGGCCCAGAAGAGGCCCGCGTTTCTCGTCATGGTTTCTCTCTCGCTGTTCTCCGTTAAGTATTGCCCGTGACCGGTCCACATTATAGCGGCACCTACCCCCAGGATAGATGACGCTATATACAGTAGTTCCATCGAAGGCCATAGAAAGCTTACTATGAAGAAGATGTAGCAACAGCTTCCCGTAAGGATGGCTATCCTTGGACCAGTTACCGAAATATAGGAGGGTGCTAGCCAGTTGCACGTCGCAAATACCGCATAGATTATAGCCAGACTCGTGTAACCATCGCCATGGAAGTCTTTGATACTATTCAGCACGGTTTTCTATAACAAACAAGAATTCAAATCAATAACCGTTATAATTTTATCAAATTATGGTCGTCGAATGGATAAGTCATCATTAAACATTGAATAAATCTTTATCCATTATCAAAATAACAAATGTTATCATGTTGAGAAGGTCATAAATATTATTCTCTCAGTGTTTTGTGTTTTTTCAATTTATTTTTCTCCGTGTAATATTCTTTGGAAGCATCCCTAAATTAATATTTAAAAAATTACTTTATACTTAGATTATTTATAATATTTGATACTACTTCTCTTTCAGTGTACAGTTAAAAGGTTGTTTCTTTATAATAAAGTCTACTTTTTTCAGTATTTACGTATATTATTTATTTATGTACAAACTTAAATTACTGATAATGATAAATAAATTACTGAATAATATGGTATTGAAGAAAGGAAAAGTAAGTGAATAAAGAAAAAAATGAAACGTACAAACAAAATTAATTTACTTCTGCAGTGAATCTATTTCGTTCTACTCTTTGTATATAAATAAAGTAATAACTTTTGTATATAATAAAATAACATTGTAATGTGTCGAAATTCTCGGTTGGAGTCTACTTTAATTTATAATGACCCATATTGGGTGTAATAACAGAGACATATAAAAATGATAATTTACATACATTTGCATTAAAATAAATAAATTTATCTACAAGTGCAACCAAAGTGTGACCAAAGAATTTATGACGTATGTTTACTAAAAATAATGTACCATTATTTTATTATAAATCACTTTTACACTTTTACCAGTAATTATGATAAAATTAAAACTTATTTGTTCGCAATTTCTATTTCAACTTCAAACCATTATTTAATTTCATAATTGAAGTTAAATATCCGGTAAAAGTTCATTCAATTAAGACAAATTGCAATAAAATTAACAAGTAATTGTTTTATAAAACAAAGTTAAATAAAATACTGTTGTTACCAAGCAATGAAACAATCTTAATTGACTTGACTTTTTTGAATATGATTTCAATGCTGCCTTATTTCTTATTTTATTATTTTATTATCTCTTTATTGATAATTTAGCGTTATCACTTTTAACAATGCCTAGATCCTAGATCAATATACTCAGCAAATGTTTAATAATTAAGATCACATTTCCCAATTAATTAGGGAATTAATTTTAAATTCATTGTATAACCAGAGAATTTGGATCAACCGACACACCCCCTTTAGTGACGCAATAGATGATGACTTTTCATTCCACCATTAGTTCCAGAAAGCTAGTTAAAATCAATCAAAGTCTGATAAAATGTGTTTTTAAATTTTTTGATATCGCGCTCCAATTACTTAATTGATATAAAATCATTATTGAATTTTGTAGAAAAACGCGCTAATTTACAAGATTTACGTCAATTCACTTTCAACTATTATCAATAAAATTATTGAGATTAGTCAATAAATACTTGGTACATTTAACAGCCATTTAATTGGATATGAAAATGTTTTTACTATAAATAATGGTAAAATTGAAAAGTTACGTAGTAACTTTTAATACAAACATTACTAATAATTGCTTTTGATTATTATTTTTACTATTATATATAGTAATATATAAAGTATACTTGTATATATTATATATATATATTTTATACATTGTATATATTATATAAAAAATAGTAATAATTATATTAAAGTATGTTTCATTTTTTGAACATAACCCCAAATTAATATGATATGTATGAAATTTTGCAATTATTCTTTTATTGGTTTTCGCGCGGTGACAAATCGGGCTCTAAAATCTCAATCCAATTTAAAGCCGACTACTTATAACAGCGCGATATTCAGAGCCACTTTTCCCGACAACTTTCACCAGCTAAACCTCGTGCCGGGCAAAAATAAAAAAAAACTTGGCGCAACTTTTTGTTTCGATTACAACATCCTAGAATTTTAAGACATTTTCTGTTCATTCTATTTCGCAGTTTACCAACACAATAACCTCCAAAGTCTTACAATAATTATATATATAATGTTATTAATATTTTTTTAATTTTCAATTTATTTAACTTAAAGTAATAATAATATATTACGCTAATGTTTAATCATTAAAAAACAGCAAAAAAGTGGTCTTAGTCGCTATTAAGTTGCAGTTCATATGTATTTATATGGGTTGCTATTAAATTTAAGTAGTTTGGTTAAGAGTTTCAACCATATTTAATAATGCATCTATAACCCACCATATTTATTAATGTACTGGTTACATTAACTCCTAGCCTTCCCTAAATAGCTGCGGACCACTACAAGTATAAGACTTTTGAGGAGTGTATATATATTTCGTATGCGTGTACAATAGTGCTTGCGAGAAAGTTTTGCGCGGATTTAAATTTCAACTTCAGAATTTGTTCGTCAGTGGCGCGGTAGTATATGTAGGCTAGCTCACGAACGCATCCCGCCAACATTTAACTTGAGGATGCTTTCATTGTAAAAAGTCTGTGTCCAAAGCAATTAGACATTTTAAAAATGTCCATTTTTTATTATATTAGAATTGATATTTATGTATATTAAATGTTATTAAAATATATTGATTATTTATATTTATATAAGATTTATTCCCTGATTCTTACAATCGATAACTAATATTAAAGGAATGCCCAATAAAAAGATAAAATTAAAATCACAAATTTGTATGCCGCGATAATATTTGCGATTGAAAATACCATAGATTAAGCCACTTTTTTCTATCAATGTCACTGATATAAACTTGTCTCGTTACACTTTGATAATTTGATGCGAGGCAATAAATTAGAATGAAAAATGTTACTGTTTTGCTGATGTAATGCGAAACACTATTTTATCACTATACAAATAGTCGTATTTGATAAGAAATTACATTTATTACAAATTTTACATATATATATATATATTAATATAATTTAAAAAACAAATTTCTTAACCTTTTTAATATAAAGTTTATTGTATTATTCCACTCATAAATATAAATAAATAAAATTTTAATTTTAAAGAACAAAGCATTCTCAATTCTGTACTTAATTCTTAATATTAAATTTTCCCAAATCGTTATAAATCATTAACAAAATTAACAATAATTTGCAAAATAATTTCTTGTATCAATATAACGTCTTACTTTTGGTTTTTTGTAAACATTTTATATTTAGACATGGTAGTTTATCGATATTTCATCGAGATATCATTATCTTATAAACTTTGACTTAAGCAAATATTATCAATGTAACAATTAATCGTAATCTTTCTTTGTTTTATCAACTGTCACAACTACCTGTAAATTCGCACCAATTAATAATATTAATATTTTTCTAAAATAAAATCAATTCTTAAATAACTACCAATTTTCAAACACATTTAAATTATACCTTATATCATATTGTATACGTTTTTCGCCATATCATATTATAGAAAGTTTACTATGATGAAACAAAAATGTAAAAAGTAATTAACGTCACTTTCAAAAATCCATAAAATTCCGTTTGCTTACAATTAATAATTTTGTAATAGTAAAATCATAAACACTGAGAAAATTTATATAATAAAATTTACCATATTATTAGTAACTCGAAAATGAATGATATGAAAGCATAAAACTGAAAAACGTAACGTTTTTAAATTTAAGCGTATAAAAAGCAATGTTTGTCAATATTTGAAAGGTTAAATTAATGAATATAAAATAATAATATTATTTATTTACGACTGAAGGGCATAAAAATGGATATAAATAAAAAATGAAAACAAAGTCTGTTTACACTTTGTAATTTGAAAATGTTTCATTTTTCATTTTATCATTACAAAAGCAACAATGTTATTCTAATTTCTTAAAATGTTTATAGTATCAAAGTTTCACCGCCTTTAATAACACGCGGGAATTCAGAATAATTGAGTAGAATACTTGGTATTAATAAGACAAAAAAAAAAAGAATTTGTCACGTGAATAAAATAAATTGCATTATTTCACACACTTATTTGTTCTATTGTATTTAAAAATTATTAGTTGGAGGATTTTTTCAGGAAATTAATTTTATTATGTAATGAATATATATAATTATATATACATAATAAAATATATTACATATTTTTCTTATTTAAATAAACTTTTATTATTAATTTCTTTTATATAATATAATATAACATATAAATAACATGGAATTAATAATAAGACTGTAAATATTAAATTACACTGAGAAACATTTGAAAGAATGTTGTATAAAAATTATGAACGCAGTTTCTCAAACAATAAAAGTGTAATTACAATATTCATTGTTTTAAATATCTTAACTTTTTTTTCACAATAAACGACATACATTTTAACATTCAGATGCTAAATTTTGCAATAAAATTATTCAAACAATTTTGCTGATATTTGAAAAGATTAAAACCAGCCAGGTTCATGTCGGATATGTTACAAGATGATGCCATAATTATATAATACATTAAATTTATATGCAAACACTCACTTACATGAATATTTCATTTGTTTTTTTTTTTTTTTTTTTATTAATT
>JABFPN010007265.1:0-10508 GCA_022817305.1 Leptoteleia sp. ZL-2020
TAGACATATTCTTATAATAAATAGAATATCTGGTTAGTGTTATCTGAAATAAGTTTTATTATAAAATGAAATTCCTTTTAATATAAAAACCTTAATCTATTGTATATTAACTGAATATTCTTATTTTTAATATATTTTCTATTAGTTTTAATAGGAATATTTTCTTTGTACAGGTTTCTTAAAGTAAGTATATTTTTTTTCTGAGTGTGGGAAAAAATGTGCACTCCCAAATGAACCTCGACGCACTCCAAAGGACGTCTGTAGGAAGCTTGTATACACTGAAAAAAATAAGCGAAATATTTCCATAATTTATAATAATATTACCATACTTTATGAGAACGTTGTCCTAATTCGGCTTTATTGACCTATATACCACTTCGTTTAAAAACAAATGACATAAATCTAATTACATATCCTATACTTATATCACGTTTTATAAAATTTTTTCATTACTTTTCTTGTACAGTATGGTAATTTTACATGTATTCCCGAGCTAGGACCGGCTTACCATAAGTATGATAATATTTCGCTTCTTTTTTTTCTGTGTACGAAAACTGCCATTTTACCGTTTTTTGGTCATAACTTTTGAATGGCAAGAGAGCGCCAAATTTGTTTTCAGATATGTAATCAGAACCAAAAAATACATCGATTTGATGTTATGAAACCCCTTATTGGGGGGGGGGGGTGATTTTCCGAACAATTACCGTTTGATTTAAAAGTACTATATTACTTAAATAAAATATTGATTTAAGAATTAATGGAAATTGATACCTGCAATATAAATACACTTAAATTAAATTTTGTCCATTTATAAATAAATACCAAAAAATGAAGACTGACAGTAATTTTTTTAATTGTGTTTACATTCATCTCTGTAATTATAAGAACAAAGTATATCATATCGAAAAATGAGATTAAATTAATCCTGAGTAAGATGATTATCAACTAGTCGCTTCAACGGTACTATACGCTTTAACGGTATTTCAATAGCCCATTAATTAAACAGAAAAAAGTCAATTATGGTATATTATTCACCCACATAATAATTTCTAGTATCTTTCTATCCTTCTCATCCATTTAACTTACAAAAGTTAATAAATTAGACGCAACCGTTCGACGGGTACGTTTACTTTTTATTCCGGGGAACAATTTATCGTTAAAAAATACACATCCGACGGAGTTATAAAAAGCGCGGCTGCGCGCTCTTGCAATTTTATATTCGTAATAAATCAAAGAGAAACAGGAAATATATCGTTGCACGCGGAGCCGCTACTTGTACCATGAAGTGTCTAAATATCGTGGAAGCGTACTCCAATTACCGCGGTAAAGTGCCCTCCAGCAAGTTTCTACTGATATTCAAGAGCTTGTACTATCTGTCTACCTGAGAAAATTCCAGTCAATATTTAACAACTCTGATTATGAATGTTAAGTTTACCATTAAACCGAAACATTGTCAAAAAAAAAAAAAGGAAGATAGAGGAAAAAAAGGAACTTGAAAGAAAATGTTTTAGGTTAGAAGCTAAGGCGGAAAATCAATACCGAGATAATTTGTATATATAAAAAAAGTAAATAAAATGAGTAACTAAATGTCGCGGCAAGCTTGTTGCGGTATCGCGGAAAATTTGTCTGAATATTGCAACAAGTTTCAGCGGCAAGGTTTGTTTATAAAGCGTATAAAAGTTCGGGCATTTTTCCCGCCTCCATCTTTTTTCTTCTTTTTTTTCTTACTCGCCCTTTTACGAGGAACTTGTACGTATTTTATAATAAGATTTGCTTGAGTTGTTATGATGATGCACCCGTAATTTTATTAATGGAAAAAATTTATATCGTTATCGTGGTCGGAAATTATCAGTACACCAGAGGGATCAGTGATGTTTTGAGATACATTAAAAACTGTTTATTTATTAAAATGTGTACGACTGACTGATTTTTGTTGATATTGATAGATCCACTTCAATTCTATTATTTTTATAAAATCCGTTAAAATATTTTAGTTAATTAATTGTTTATACATACAGAGAAGGTTTTAAACTTAAAAATTAACTCAATTTTTGTTGTACCATTTCATTTTTATGTGCATAATATATTTTCCCATTGTTAATTTATGACAAATCAACGCGGATATTCTGCTTATTTTATTTTATCAGTTTGTGGCATATGTTTTTATTTACATTTTAATAATTGGTACTTACTAAACGTACTTATTTTTATTCGCCTAACAAATATCTTTTACAAAATTTCACACACTCACTAAGAATCAAACATCGTGTCTAAAAATTAATCGCAATTCCCCAACGTTAATATCCTAACCACTACACTACTGTGAAGTTCCAATTTGCTTGATCCACCGGTGGTATAGTTAGAATTTGTCGTCTCATCTCTCTGAACTGTCATAATTGTAACGGAGTACTATCCGGTGCGAAATTCAAGTTGACGAGATGATTTGATTATCTGGGTTCCATCTTTATTGTTCTGAATTGCATTACGAACTTGATAACTTTTTGGGATTGAAATTTAATTTTGATTGTGATGTAAGTGGGGAAGGTTTATACGTCTTTGAATGGGAGTAATACAAAATATTTTTTGTTTGAGAGGGTTGGTGGCCCTGAGAAGGGCCGTTGGGGGATAGTCCTGATAAGGACCGATAGGAATGACGGGTAGGGGCGGTCCATGAATGAAAAGGAGCCGTTATCAGTGCAACGAACCTCTAAATCCTTGTGATCCGCAGAAATTGGAATTTCTTCGCCGTCAATTTTACAATTAAAGTTAACTTTTCGATGTCTGCGGAAATAGCGCATTATTCTACATTTGGGGACGTTTAAAAATAATCTGTTTAACAAACACCAATCGTGTAGCTCATCAAGATCATTCTGTATGTTAGTCGTGTCCTCAAGGTCATCAACTGTGTGAAAAATTTTCAGATCATCAGCATATGGTAAGGCTTTACAAAAATGAAATTTTTTTTGTAAATCGTTAATGAAAATATTAAACAGTAGGGGTCCCAAATGAGAACCTTGCGGTACCCCCGAAGTAGCAGTATAGTTGGCTGAACTATAATCATTTATTCTCACTGTGTATTCTCTATCTACCAAATACGATGATATCCAGCTCAAACATGAGCCAGAAAGACCTATATGCGATAATTTACCAATGAGAGCAGAATGACCACCCTATCAAAAGCTTTCGAGAAATCTGTGTAAATTACATCTACTTGAGAACCGTTGTCAAGATGACGAAAAATGTAATTATTTAACAACACAAGATTGGTAGTGGTGGATTTCCCTTCCCGAAAACCATGCTGCTCTTCAATCAATAAACCATCGAGTATAGGATTAAGTTTGTAGGTTATAATTTTTTCAAAAATTTTGGTATAGAGTTAATAATCGCAATAGGACAGTAATTTTTCACATCACTTGTGTTACCACTCTTAAAAATTGGCTTTACCAGACTCATTTTCCAGATACTAGGGAAACAACCCCAAGATAGCGACTTATTGAATAAGAGCCATAATGGTCTAGTTAACCCGAATCTTGAGTTCTTCAAGAAAACATTACTGATCCCATCAGTTCCAGGGCCCACACTCAGATCCAATGATTCTAGTCCCACAAAAATTTCATGCAATGTGATATCAATGGAGGATATGTCACAAAACCGGTTTAGATTTGAGTGATTGCAAGTATGTGTGTAAGGGTCGAAAACAGATTCGAAAAAATTTTTAAAGAGATTAGCGATGTCTAAAGGACAGAATGCAGTGATATCGTCGAGAATAACAGACTTATTCTCGCGCTAGACCGAAGCGTTTGCAATTTGCAAACCAAACACGCAGACCGTCTTAAACGTATTACAAAACGAAGTATTCTCCCGATGGGGGTACCCGAGAGCCATCCTCTCGGACAACGGACCCCAGTTCTCCAGCGAGGAATGGAAACAACTACGCGAATGGGAAACTGAGGTGTAGACCACACTCGTCTATCACCCTCAGGCAAACCCAACAGAGCGTCAGAACTTAAATTGACAGCGCTAGAATATCCAGACCCAATATCTTGGAAATCTATCATTAACAGCGCTAAATTGATAAAAAACGACGATCAGGGGCACTCCTCTCAAGTCCACCCCCAAAAGACGGCTCAGAAAGGTACTTTGGAGAGCAGGAAACCGGAGCCCGAGGTGGAATTGCAGAAGGGAATGACAAATACAACACTTTTGGCGCTTCCCCCGACCCGAGAAAGCGATGACTCCCCCACTATCGTGGGACTCCCAAGTGGGAGTGGCCCCTAAATTATGGAACTTATGACTTGGGCGCAACTGAAGGCAAATCTACTCCCGGCCTAAAGTATTCCAACCCAGTCGGTTCAGGGGGGCTTCCTGGATTCGGCCAGCAGTACTTCCGGATGCGCTCCCGCAACCGAAATGGATGGGAAAAAGTACAGCACCAAATGAGCATACGCTTAGGCTAAATCTGGGTCGCAGCGCCAGTGGCGAGAAGTTGAAACTTCATCTAGTTATATCGAGACGACTAGTGCGTCGCTTCGCCTTAATGTCGGGGGTGTTAGTAATTTACCATGTCGCCACATCACTGCTCTCTCAATAATTTTGTTATGATACTCTGGAATTTGATACAATAATTAGCCAAGAGAACAAGAAATAAGAAAATAAAGGGAGGGATTGCGGTGGGGAATATATATATCACAAATTGAATGGAACTTTTTGTTTTTCCTAATAGCGGGGCCTTGACAGGTCCTCAAAATAGATTTTGTGTGCGTCGACGGAACTTTGTTACTCTTATCGCTTTGGTTGTACAAAGGTTCGGCTAATGCTGGCTTAAGTCGTGCCACGTTGACGGTCAACTCTTTTCCGTGCCTGTTGATGATCCAATTTTGCTGTCACAAGTGCTTGATGATCTTGAATAGGCCTTCGTACGGTGGCTCGAACGGTTTTTTAATTCGGTTAATCCTCAGGAACTAGTGGTCTGCTTGTTGTAGGTCAGGATGCAAGAAAACTCTTTTCTTATCGTGTCTCGTCGCTGGTGTAGGCCTGATTGACCTCATGTACCGTCTCAATTGTTTCACGAAGTACCTTGGGTCTGGAGGCATGTCCTCGTCATGCAGAAATTCGCCTGGCAATCGGATTGTTGTGCCGTATACCATCTCGGCTGCACTTGCGTTGAGTTCCTTTTTTATCGTGGTACGCAGGCCTAAAAGGACGGTCGGTAAGATGTCGCTCCATTCTCCGGGGCCGTAGCACATTATTCCGGCCTTGAGTGTGCGGTGCCAACGCTCCACCATGCCATTACTTTGCGGATGATATGCTGTGGTCCTAGTTCGTTCGCACCCAACCAGAAGAGCGAGGGCCTTGAAGATGGTAGATTGGAATTGTATGCCCTGGTCTGTCGTGATTCTTGCTGGGGCTCCAAAACGGGCAATCCATGTGGTGATAAATACGTCGCGAATCTCCTCGGCAACAATAGTCTTGAGCGGGGTGGCCTCTGGCCAACGAGATCGTAAGGATGTACGTGTACCCTTTAGATGGTGGCAACCGCACGACTATATCCACGTGGACGTGTTCAAAGCGGGCGTTCGGGAGGTCGAATTGTGCTGCAGGTGGTTGAGCGTGCCGGTGTATCTTACTCCGCTGACAGGGGAGGCAGAATCGCGACCATTCGGTGACGTCCTTGGCCATGTTAAGCCACACAAACTTTTGTTGTATCAGGCGTTTGGTGACTCTGTTGCTGGGATGTGCTGGCGAATGCACTATGGCCGAATCTCGCCTTGAGACGTGTCGCGCCACACCTTCTGCTCGGACTGATCGAGCCTGAAAGGCATGAGTGTGAGGTTCATTGGCTCCTGTAGGAGCTTCTGAAGTTCGGGGTCGATCTATTGCGCAGCTGCGATCTCCTGCGTGGACATTGCATCCAGGACTTGAATCGACTCGATTCGCGACAATGCATCGGCAACGGTGTTCTCGTTACCTGCAACGTAAACAATGTTAGTAGAGAACTGGCTGACGTAATCTAGATGTCTTAATCGTCTAGGTGACGCTTTGTCCGCGTTTTGCTGGAACGCGAAGGTTAAAGGCTTGTGATCCGTCTTTATCACGATCTCCCTACCTTCCACAAGTTGCCTGAAATGCTTGAGAGTGCTATATATAGCTAGGAGCTCGCGATAGTACGTACTGTATTTTACTTGTGCTGTTGAAAACCTTTTAGAGTAAAAAGCCAAAGGCTGCCAGACTCCCTCATTGTACTGTTCTAACACAGCTCCCATGGCCTTGTCGGAGGCGTCGGTGTATATCGCTAGCTTCGCGTCCTGTACCGGGTGATAAATTAGCGTGGCATTAGCAAGCAGGAGTTTTGCTTGCTCGAAGGAGTTTTCGCTCGCAGCAGTCCACTTCAATGGCGTTTTGTCGTTGCGTTTGGCTCCATGCAAGTGGTCGTTGAGAGGCTCTAAAATTTCCGCTGCCTTAGACAATAATTTTCTATAAAAATTAATAATGCCCAAGAATCATCGAAGCTGGTTGATCGTGGCAGGCTTAGGAAATTCGAGCATTGCATCGATGCGTTCCGGGAGCGGAGTGCTACCTTGCTGATTGATCCGGAAACCTAAAAAATCGATTTGTTGAACACCTAAAATTCATTTTTCCCGATTAATCGTCAGTCCGTACTGATCGAGACGCTGGAATACCGCTTTCAAGTGCTGCTTGTGCTCCTCCAGTGATCGGGATGCTATAAGGATGTCGTCAATGTACACATAAATAAAATCTAGGTCACGCAGGGCAGAATCTACGTATCTCTGAAATGTTTGAGCCGCGTTTCTCAAACCAAAAGTCATGACCGGTGTTTCGGCGACTTTTGCGTTCCTTTTTTTTGTTGTTTAATTTTTTCTACAACCAATCGTGAATACATAATTTAAATGGCCATAAAAGGAAACTCCTTTTATTTCGGCCTTTATTCGCGTTTAATTTCTAATATATTATTTTCACATATTATTTCCTTTATTTACTTTCGTATTATTTGATTTAATTTCAGTTAAATACCGAGAACGGAGATATTTTCTTTTTCTACGAATTCAAACTTATTTTCGAGGAATTGTACGCATTATTTTCGAAATTATATTATTTCCAATTTTGCTCGAATTATAAGCTTCTTCGTACATATTATTTTCGCGTGCTGTATTTACTTATTTCGCTCTGTAATTTCTCTTACTTTATTTTCTTATTTTAATCGCAATTCGATCAAGTGTTATCAGTGCTAATTTATACTCAATACATTTGTACGCGCTTTGTTTTGTTTTCTGGGAAATGACCCCAAATTAAATGCCTATGTTAATTCGCACTTTTTCAAAATATAACAGTATTGTTCAAGCTCTCGCGAGAGTGAGTTTTCAACATTTTGTTCAACCGCACGCACCTTCTTGAGGGACACTCGCTGTGTTCCCTCCACGCAACAATTATTAATGTTTTTGATTGCAGCGTTTATTTCGTTCAACGTTCCAGGGTGACCTGGTCAACGTTCATCGTCTTGTCAACGTTTTTTTCCTTTTTTCAATAAAATTTGTTTATTAATTTTTCATTACTTCGAGTGTTTTCTTTTTCACCCTCTCAATCCGAAACGCCGCTGTTGGTCGCGCCAACATGTTACAAATGTAATATTGATATGGTATTAAAACAACGATCTGATATTTCTGATCAGTATTCCTGGAGATGCTCGAAGAGCTGTATGCGCAGAAATATCAGAAAAGGTACTTGTTTCGAATTATCAAATCTTCCTTTAATTACCATATTAATGTTACATATATGTGGATAAGTAGAGTTAATCTCTACTTTTAGATGTGAAGAAGGGACAAGAAGAAAATGGAGCATAATACCCGTGTCCACCCCCCAGACAGTGTGCCGAAGATGGACATACCGGCATCTGTCTTGAGAGACCCCGCTGTGATGGACCTTACCGCAGCCTGGGTCTCGAAGCCCCCAGGTCTAGAAAGACGCTGTGTGGTCTTTCAGCGAGACGTCCGGCATTTTGTTGCCTTAGGCAGAACCTTTTATCTCGGACTGTCTCGGGAGAGGTGAGCTGCACGAGCAATTCGTGACATCTGAAGCCCTGGCTCGGAGCGCGCTCTTATAAAAGCGCCTCCCCACTCTTACCGTGTGGGAGGCCATGTGTGGACACCACGCTGGACGAGCAGCGATGTGTGGATGCCACGTGCGGTCAAGTAAGCGGCGGCAGTGATCCCAGATCGTGGGTTTTTGGGGCGATGTTACGTGACGCTTGGGATAAAATGACAGTGGCGCCGCGTGTATTTATGAACTATCTTATCGTAGGAGTCGGTAATGTAGTTGATGTATGTTTTTCAGGAAAAGCATTTTGAATGCAATTTATTTTAATAAAATACATATGAAAATTCCCTACCCTAGTTAAAGTGTCACGGTATTTTATGGAATTTCATAATGTATAGTATATAAATTTCATAATGAAATTTCACAATGAAAGCTAATGAACGTTATTCCCCTAGCTACAGAGTAGCCAGGTAGGGAAGTTAGATAGTAATATCTGCTTCCCGGGGCCCGTTAGAGGTACTGGACGCCTCGACCCCCACGGCCTGAAAGTGGGGTTACTAGTCCACGCGACACACAAAAGCTTATCGTACACTCCGTGACCTAACGTTCCCAAGTTGTATTTGGTTGAGCGATCTCACGTCGAGAACAACAAGCCATTAAGCGATTAGATTCAGAGAAGAGACAGAGCATTAGAGCCAAGCTTACCTACACAACAAGAACCAGAGGACGACAGAGTGAAGTTGAGAGCGGGTCCTACATACCCCTCGGTATGGAGGACCAAGCTGGGGCGGGCCTTGGGCCCAACCTTATTGTCCCAAAAGTAGAAGTTCTTGATTTCACAGCGGCTTGGATCAACGATCCCCCGCGCGTGGTGGGCCCGACCACCCTTTCGTTATCGGGAGCGCCGAAGGCGCAAGACTACGTCAGACAGCCCGGAAGCAGAGGCCAGTCATATACATCATGGAATTGTATGCAGCGTGCATACGTGGTTGAATACAATTATAGAGGCGTGAAAGACCCAAATAGGACGAGACCCAAAACCCGCAGAGTCCGGTACTCCCAGATAACGTGGGAGATGTGCGAAGAAGCTCCCCCGGATGTCCAATCTAAAAGGACTATGACGGAAAAGAAGATGGTGAAGACCGGGAAGAAGAGGTACTTCAGGGGGGTGGGACTACTGACGAAACACGAGAGTACCACCGCGAAGTGGTCTAAGAAGATAGTGGAGCAACGAGCCCACTGTGAAGAATCAGACGAAGACAGCGAGATCTACGACGATACGACCGGCGGCGAACTGGACCAACAACCCGGCGTGGACAGAGAGGTCATGAAGCAGTTTGAAGATGGGGTGCCGCTGAAACAGATTCTTTCTGGGGTGGGTAGAGGAGTACCAGTGACGCGTCAAGTCGAGAGGCCAAGAACAGAGAGTAGCCATCAGGCTGGGCCCTCTCCACCACCCGTGACGTTGGGGGGGGGGTTGGAAGCGACACAATACCCGTGAAAAGCGTAAACGTAACGACCTGGAAATCGGCAGCCGAGATTGGACAACTCATACCTTTTAGTCCAATGTACGTATCACTGCAGCAGAGACTTTCTGACCCCGGGGCCACAGGAGCGTTAGGCTCACTAGCCAGAGGACCAACAGTGAGGGACACTCTATCTGTCCTGTCGTTGGCAGAGACCCTCGGGACATCCACCTCATCGACGAAAGAAGTGGCAGCCTTAGTCAGAGCTACATGTATGGCTCTTTCATTGTGTTCAGACAATTACGAAGCAGATCCAACCAAGTTTCGAGTAATCCGGGGATGGGAGGACAGACCAATACAGATACAACCAACTGTGTCGCCATTCCCACCTGAGACAATCATAGGTCATATGGCCGCTATAGCACTCGACACTTTCACAAACTTTATGTTAGACAAACAACCCGAGATAGTTGAGGTAGACACATTCTCATACATGGAGGTGGACCAAACTTGGACCGCGGTTCCCGTATCCTCGGAACAAATGAGACAACCAGGAGTGGTATTACGCTCTCGTGTTCGTTTAAATTTCGGTTCCCTCTCGTTTCAATCTCGTTTCCATTTAATCTCAATCTCGTTCTCATCTTATGAAAAATTACGGCAACGTCGTAATTTTTTGGCAGAACGGTGTAAAAGTGGGTTTATTAGTAATAAAACAAGTTTAATTTAAACGAGTTAAAGAAGAAATTGAGAAGGTAAATATTAGTTTCCAAATATGAATTTGTTAAATTTTATAAATGTAATTTTGAAATATATAAACATTTTATACTTTAAGAAAATGTGAACATGTACTAGCACAAATTGTATGTTTATTACATTTATAAAATTTAACAAATTCATATTTGAAAACTAATATTTACTTTTTCTTTAACTTGTTTAAATTAAACTTGTTTTATTACTAATAAACCCACTTTTATATCGTTCTGCCAAAAA
>JABFPN010007266.1:0-10508 GCA_022817305.1 Leptoteleia sp. ZL-2020
TAAAAATGTTCATTTTTCTTATAACCTCTTTTAAACTGTATATTAACTAAGACAAGAAGAAGTCATTTGTCCCCATTTTTACATTTAGTATAATAATTTTTATCCCAACTTTTTTCTCAGTGTATGCTGAGCGAAAAATATATTGGTATAAATTACAAAAATTATCGGTGAAGTTGGGTTTACTTTGTTCTTTGAAAATTTTAACCATTGATGTTTTAGTTTTATCAAGATCTAGTCAGCTTGAATAAAAAAAGTATAAAAATACTACCAAAACCTTGGTCAAAAAATCGACAATAAATTGACAAGATTTCCATGGAATAAAATATATCACAACTTCATCAATAACCTTTGTAATTTGTGCCAAGATTTTTCTTTCAGTATTTCAATTCCTTCGACTACTATTGGAATTTTCAATGAATGGTACAAATTCATTTTAAGGATAATATTATAATATAAATGATAGACTGAGAAAAAAGATATGTTAAATTTTATCGAACTTTTAGTAATCCATTGACGTCGGGCATTGTTTATAAAATAATATACCCATAAAGTTGGGTAAAATTTCCCATAAAGCAAGGAAAAGCTTGAGAATTTTGTTCGATTTTTTGTTTTCATTCAAAATTGTTGTTAACTTTCTAGCGTTAAAAATGGAAAGTTCGTTTCCTTTCCTTCGCAGATTTTGATTAATTTAGATAAAGTCTTGTGTATGATGAATCTCGAAAGAAAATTTCTCCAACCCCGATATCTTTTGTGACAGGTAGAGTTTAAGACTGTGTCATTAGTTTTAAATTTTGTGCGAAACGGAAACTATCTTTTCAGATCTTGTTACTGTAAATTCATTTGCTTGCTCGAAATAAATTTCACCCCCGATTAGTGAAACATACACCGTTTATAAATACTAATTACAAACTAATTTTTCTCAACCTTGATGTTTTAGAAATTGAAACTTTAGTGTGTATTGAAGAATGATTAAGATCTTTTCATTATGGTTACTTTAATGTTTGGAGTAAGAAATTATGACTGAACAAAGAGATCCACTAAAAGCAAGAAATACAATTTTAAAAGACGTAAAAAGTGAAAACTTGTTAAAACTATCAAATGTAAATTTAACGCTTCTTACGTTGAAAAGATAATGAACTAATTTAAGTCAAATGTTTAACTAAATCAATAGATAGTTACACGGAGAGAAAAGATGTAATGAAAATTACTAGTTTGTTGGTAAAGTGGTCGTGTACTTGAACGAATTAAAAAAGTCCTATCTTAAGTTAGCAGAACTTATCAGTTTGTCAACAATTATTGTTTCAAAGGAGACAATAGTTGTCAACGTGCTGATACGTTCCGATAATTTTCCTTTCATTATATACACTTTACTAATATGTTAGTAATTTTTATTAGATCTTTTTTACCCGAGTATAAATTGTAAACAATGTTATCCAAGAATCAAATTGATATATGTCTGTTCTAATTATAAATATAAGCTATAGAAGTACTATCTTTAAACTATACTTTAAAGGACAGTTTAATAGTTTATTTAAAAGCACATCAATTTTACAAATATCAATATTTCAGTAACATGAGCAAAACAATTTTTATATTTAGAATTGATAAAATATACATAAAATTTGAATAACTCTTAATAATCTATAGATATGTTTTGTGTACCTACAATTTATATTTAAAACCAGTAAAAGTACACCAAAAAAAGCGATAACATTTATCAATGAATTATCAGTTTAAATGAGTACTCTTAAACATCCTCATACCAACAAAGATTACACGGGAAAAGATAATTTTTACATTGAAATTAATTCATTCATAAAATAGTTTTAAAAGCAGACTTGAAACCTTTAAAGGCTTATATTTATTAAAAATAATAAATAATAATAATAATAATAATAATTCTAATAATGTGAATTTCACATTCAACAAGTAAAGACTTTTAAATGCATTGCCTAATAAAAATTTTATAGGCTTAATGTAGGTATGTTGTAATGGTACCCTCGACAGGGGCTGGGTTCTATTACGAATTTTAAACAGGCTCTTACCACGGATACTATTATACACCTACATTCCCCCCTGTAATTTTAACAAAAAATTTTTTCCCTCCATGCCCAAATATATGTAGCAAAACTCTTTGTAATAAATGAGTCTGAATTTTTCTCCAAAGATCTAAAAAAAAAAAAAAAAAATTAGAAACTACAAAATTTTTCGGGATTTTTCAAAATTTTACAGAAATTTTATGAGATCTTTTTTTACTAGAGCATGTACATATAGAATATTCATGATAATTATAACATTTTTTTTATAACATGAATATTAAAACCAGATTCTTTTTCTCGGCAAAATTTCTCACAACTTCTCCGAGCATTTTCATTTTCTTTCTTACGATCAGCTGTGATTTTCCATGAAAATTCTTTTCCTAGTAAAACACGCCCGTTCGAAAGAACTGAACTTATTATCTATTGAGATATAAATTCGAATTTTACAGTGGAAAAATTTAACATGTATTATCAAAATCTTTTGTACAAGTATGAGAAATAATATAATATTTAAAAATGATTATAAATTATATTGATGACATCCTTAAATATCTTAATATGTACATAGCACAAGTAAATACTGCTTCCTTTGTTCTGCACATTATATTTCTTTTTTGTACTTTCTTTTTTTCTCATTATTATTTACTTATTTAATAACTCTGTTTTGGTTTCAACTTTGAAAATAAGTCCATTTATCAAAATCATTGGATCAAAACATTTCTCATCAAGGAGACATTACTTTAATTGAATTGTAATAAAAGCACATTCACAATATCAGTGTATATATATTATTAAAAAAATATAGTTTGCAAACAAAGACATTTACTAAAATGCTCGAAATTATAATTACATTCCCTTGTTAATCGAAAGAAAAAAAGATATACAATGGAAAGCGTTCTTCTTCGTTGTTTTATATATATATATATATATATATATATATATATATATTATTTTTTTTTATGGTTTATATATGTATTATATTTCTTTTTATTATTATTATTATATATATTATATATATAAAAATTGTTGTTTTAAAAGTATGCCCTCAAAACGATAATGCCCTCTTTCCCGTTGATTAAATCTCTAAGTACAAAGGAACTCGATTTAAATCCGCGCGATTTAAATAACTCTGTGTCGGGGCGTTATTGTTATTGACGAGGGCACGTTGCGCGCGAATCGCTAAAAACTCCCTCCGAAACTTCGCGCGGGCTCGTGCGCACTCGGGCCGAGTTGGCGAAGGGAAAGGGCCGCGCGCCGCGCGATCGGCAATAAAGCGCTTGGCCGCTCGCAATGCCATTCTTGCAACCCCCACCCCGAAAGCCGAGCGGTCCCCGCAATCCCCCCCACCAATGCCCGGCCCTCGTCCCGAGTAATCGGTTTTGGCGACGCAAAGCGTCAGTTCGCAAGCATCCTTCGAACGGAGCGCGCCGTTGCGCATCTGTCTCAACTAATTCATTCCTTTCTTTCTCTCTCTCCCTCTTTTCATTCTTTCCCTCATTCCCCGCAATTTCCACCATCAAGAAACGAGGATCGCCCATTTCACCAATTACATTTTGCAATACACGATTGACTTCAATCATCAGTTTTCCCATTAATTAATTTATTACAACACAAATATTTAGTCAATACTTAAGTATACGTAGTTAAATTAATAAGCAAAATAAAATACTAGGTAAAACAAAAAAAAAGGAAAACATTAAAACCAATGGATCAAACAAACGGATAAAAAAGTATGCGGATTTTATGAGAAACTGGGAAATAGCAAATTAGCGAAGAGAAAAAAGAAATTGAGAAACGGGAGTCCTCGTCGGGGTCGGTTTGTGCGAAACTAAAACGAGAGGAGAGAAAAAGGCGGGAGTAACGCGCGACGCGCATGTGCAGAGGGCGGGAGCGATCGATTCGCGTGAATTTTCGCCGACGTTGGAGTGCGACGCGGTGCCCCGCACGGCGAAAAATGATGGCGAAAAGCGGATTGTTATTTGTTGTGTGCAGTGTTCACGTGAGGTGAGCGATTGGTGAACGCGCGCAATAGCCGACGACCACCGCGGGAGCAGCCACCGTCAACATGGATATTATGTGAATGAGAGGGAGGTAGTGTCGCTAAATAGAATCGCTCGAAAATCCCCTTTTTTTCTCTCTCGCGTTGCGGATTTCGACCCGTGTGGAGCCAGAGGATGGATTTGGTACCCAACGGACTGCTCGTCCCTGCCAAGTCCGTCGATATCCAAACTTATCACTCGACATTTTACTCGCCACCACCAACCGAAGCGTAAGTTTCGTTATTGTTACTTTTTTTCCCCTCCATTCTTTGTTTACGCAATTTTTTACTTATTTGTACGAATATTTTTATGATATACCTACACATATATGCATATTCATTTAATACAATGTACGTTTTTTGTATTTCTTTCTCCTTTTGCATTTACACGTTCTTTGTACCGCGATATCTCTACAGGTTAAGGTCAATTGTTTTGTTCTGAAAATTGGCGCATCTGCAAGAGGAAAAGAAGCGACTTGTGTTTTTAATTTCCTTATCGCGGACGTATTTCAAGTCCGCAGAAGAAGAAGAAAATTATTTATGCCCCGAGAAAAATATTGCATAATGCAATTTAATGGAAGTCAAGTTTTAAGTATTTTAAATCACGATTTTTATTATTTATATATATTAATTATGTTATTTGCAGTGAACATTTGCATTGGATGATTATTATTTTTCAGTATTTTTCCCGATTTTCACAATATATAAATACCCGGACAATTCGAAAGCTTGTTTTCAACTGAGAGAAAAACTGAGTGTTTTTCATTCAGGTTATTGTTTGGATCTGACAAGATTTCTGGAAATTTTTATAAAGTCTTAAATACCAGTAATCCTATCATAAAAGTTGGGAAAATCCTGCAGGCTGTTGCGTTTGCAAAACTTGCTAATTTATTGCTCATCTTTTGGAAGAAGGACAAATTCATTATGTACTTTTGCTTCAACACTTTCTTTCCTGCTGCTGATTATTATCTTCATACATGACCTATCTTGTTCCATATATTCTTATTCACTCATTCAGCAACGCTCTAAATATATCTTATTTGATATATAATAATTAATGGATATACAGTTTGGTTTATTAATAACAATACGTATTGCATATTTTGTAATATGTAAACAAAGGTATTTATTATGAAGTAATGATCAATAATTTTGGACAAATTTCAAAAACATTTTCTGTCACAATAAAAGCTTTCAAAGAAGTGTATTATGTAATGTATGTATACGCTAGAAAGTCATTGAACTCTATTTAAAACTTATTTTCAGAATACAAACATTATTTTAATTGATTTTGGTGTGTTTATAGTTTCATTTAAAATACTGTAGACAGTTTTAACCATTATTAATTACTTATTTATATATTAACAATAATACAATTTTTGATTATGCAAATAAAAGTAATAAACAGATGATTAAAGAAAACTTTTTTTTTTAATAAAACTCAGCTTTCTTTAAAAGTAATTAAATAATCATGATTAAAATATGTCTTCAACAAATTATGAGGCTTTTTTCCTGAAACCATAAAACTTCATAACCATAAAAAGTACCATTTTCACTGAACACTATTCTATTGTTCTATTGTTTAATGATTTAACGGGAGAATAATAAGGGCAGAATTGTTTATGATAAAATTTTACACAATCCATTTATACTTCGCACTTAACTATATTGATCTCATAATATTATTCAGAACTGTTGCAGTTTTCTTTTTATTGCGCTCGAATTCCTTACTAGTTATAATCATATTGGCTTCAATTACAGTAAACATCTGGTGGTCCAGCTCTTAGACCGGAAGTTGCCTGTTTGATATTTATATCAAATAATATAAGCTTTATCTTGTTTCGACTGTTTCTACATTGAAGTTGTATGAAAAAGATTACTTCCATTTGTGATTTAATTTTTCTATATATTTTATATGTTGCTAACTTATATGTATAAATGCGAAAATTAATTAATAGATTATAAATGAAAGTCAATGCATAAACTTTCACATTGTAGTAAAAACGATTTACTAACAAAAATTATTGTTAATTCCATTTATCAGATTTTAATATCAGATCAACAATTAACATCAGAAGGATGTTTTTATTTAATATTAATAAATAATTGTTCAAGGTAAACTTTGAATAAAGTCAATTTTGAAACGTTTGCCGTGTGAGTAAACGAAGACAGATGTTTGAAATCGGCACTGGTATCTCAATGGGCGTGAAAAATTCATTCATCTGGAAACGCACCTAAAAAAAGCTTATGAAAATTTTGTACGGAAAACAATATTGTGGATTTTATGGAAACTATCCGAGTCCAATTGTGACTCAATGCACAAACTTATGTCCAACATGCTCACGTGCTACAAAATTTAAACAAAACGAGAGAAAAGAAGATAAATAAACTTAAAAAAAGAAGAAAAAGAAAAACTTCAGTAATATTAATAATCATAAAAAAAAATTCTAAAAGTATTTTGGCGCTGCTCGCAGTATTTTGGAGTACAAAAGGACCGCGCTGTCAGGTTATCTTGTCTAAGTCAAAGTTAAAGATCCCGCTGCGAGGTCCGTCAAAGTCCAGGTCAAGACCTTTTCCTCTTTGGTTTCCTCAGCGATTTCGGATTTACGATCTTTGAATCTTTCTGGGATCCATGAATGAAATCACCTGAGACCTTTAGCGGATTCGATACCAAAGATACACCAGTATGTCACGACTTTTATCTATTTACTCGATCAGTTTATATTACAATTGCTTCAATAATCAGTTATTAAAAATAACAGCAATTACCATGAAAGTGCGTACTTTGACACCAAGTACTGAAATCTAATTTCACCAGGGATGAAATTTAATGGTCATCGATAAATGACTGCGGTTGGTCTGGAACTTAACTGGTCACTTTTCAGGTAGAATCGTGTATCAATGCATTGTTTCCTAAAGAAACGTCAGTTCTGGGTTTACTTTATTTTATTGGAATTGGCAAGCTGCCGGTGTTTTCACTTTTTAACTCCTCGACTTGGTGAATTATGAGAAAATTTTATATAACAATAAAGGGAATAAAGGAGGACTTGTCAATTTAAAACTTCGGCATCTCTATATTATGTTACTTTAAAGTAACTGCTCATCACGGAAACAAACCTCTCTGGAGTATTATTCTTTCCCAATTCTCCCCCCTACCTCGTTTATCTATGATTTTACAAATGGATTCTGAAATAAGAAATGACTGCGACTCGTGAAGGGGGTCCTTTAAGTTCGCGCATATTCAAAAGCAGTCGAAAATGACATGGCTTAATTCTTTGAATTCTGCGCTTGAAGGACGATCGGGGAAGTTATCAGCCAGTTTTAATGCCGGATCGATATTTAGGCATAGCGTGCGGTATCGTAGATTCGATAGTAACAGGGGTAGAGGACGATGGCTGAAGTGGCAACTGATAGCAGCTGCACCCCTATGAAACACGACAATGGATGATTCCGAGACCAGCACCACCAGTGAAGGGGGAGGAGGGAGGAGGGTTACTTCGAACTCCAATACCGAATAATAAATTTGCCAAGGGGTTGCTTTTGGTTCGCGCGTTTCAACGTGTGCGGTTAAAAAGCAGCGAGATACTTCACTATTCTGCCCCAACATAATTGGACAAAAAAAAAAAAAGGGCAGTCTCATTAGGTATCAACGGGATGACCTGATTAAGGACCGATGGGATTCAATGGAAAGTTCAATACCGGTAATTATCGGAAGTGTCTCGGGTAATTTTTACCATCTACTTGTTCCATCGAATTTGGATGGGTTGTTGGGATTGATATTAAAGTGTATAGAAAATTTATACTTTTCAGTTTGGCACGGCGAAAGTACGGAGTTGCAGTAAAGAGCGAAGTGAAAGGTGATACGCAGGACAAATAAGATGGAAACGCGAGGGGATCGAACAAAAATTCCCCTTCGTCTTCGAAAGCCACTATCGCCTCGCTTTCTTACATTATTCCCGTCAACCTAGACGTGGCACTAGAGGGGTTGCCGACCGGCGAGACACAACACCTTGATTGCGAGCATCTGCTCTATTATTACGCCACGACTCCAAGTTCGAACAAGTTCGGGAAGGTCAGCCAAAGACCTTTTTTCTTATTCCTTTCTTTTTCTGTCATTAGAGATGTGGCAGTTTTCGCCAATTTTTGGCCCGTTAAAATTGGAACTCTTGGAGCCCCCCCTCCCTGGGAGGGGAGGAAGGATTTTGCATAAGAAAAGGCGGGTTCCAAGGGTGGATCGCCCGGCAGAAGTGCATTTGGGAATTTTTTAATTAAGAAATTTCGCCTGGGCTCGCGCCTTCCATCCACGTCGAGCTATTCTCGTGGAAAAGATAAATATTTCTCGGAAATATTGCAAGCACGCTCCAAAGTGTAACGTAATTCATGGTTATCCGGTTTAGATAATTTGTGTCTGAACGTTCGTGGAATAGAGAAGGAGAGTGTCGAGGTTTTCTTATTCTTCAAAGAATTCCTTCGCAGAGTGCTGAATTTCATTCGCATACGTTACGTCTGTTAGAAAATGTGACTCGCTAAAGTTGTTGTCAAGGGAGATTCGATTACAGATTGTTTCATTTCTTTATTTCATTCTTATTAAATCGGATCCCTAAAATAGAGAGAAGTATAAAAAAAAAAAAACAAGGGGTTTGAATAATATATTTATTTTATAACACCTTTATGAGGAATCCTCTTTTATTTGAAACGCATAATTGATGTAAAAGTTGTAAGAATTTAGCTTTAAAACGTTGGCATCGCGGCAATCGATAATTCTTGCAAAAAAAATTACTTTTATTCAAATGATTTATATCGACGGACAATAAATTATGTTTCGATACACCTTCTTGACAACGCGGAACCCCTGTTCGGAAGAACGCTTTCACCCCCTGGTACTCGCAAGTTATCGATCCAACAAACCATGCTTTATCCTCAACTTCTAACGAGCCACGAAAATGTTCTATCAATCACTTTTACGATTAAAAACTATTTCTCTGGTTCACGAGATGTTTCATAACTATGAACAAGGGATCCTTAAAGTTTTCGGACTTTTCCATTTGTTTCATCCCACCAAGTTTTCACATTTAAACTTTAACACACAATCTATAAATTAATAAATAACTTCTAATCAAATACATTGTAAATTTCATAGTTTAATTTACAATATGATTAATTGCAACGGTGAGAAAATATTTGCACGGTACCAATATAAATTCATATGAATTTATATTGCATATATTGTTTGTATTATAACTTAAATATACGATTGTACCCGACGAATTTTATAAATAAATAATTAATGCAAGGGGAAGGAAGGAAGGAAGGAAGGAAGCAAGTGAAATTTTTGGAAGGGGGGGGGGGAAGCAAGGTTCAGGGCGAACCGGCAAGGTGATCGGACCGAGATGCGAATCGAAGGTCGCTCTATATGCATGACAATTGTTCCCACGGGGGTGTCGAAGATTCACACGGATGGAACGGCGTCGCACTTGTCATGGGAACGAGCACGTTCCCCCCTTCTTTGGGAGGCTCTTTCGCGAACAGCAAGGTGAGTCGCGAAAGGCACGCAGGGCCGCCAACCCTCGGCGACCCTCCAGCCCAAGGGGCGTTCCCCTCGCGCCGTTTAAATCGCTGGTGCCGCCGCCGGAGGTTGGCACCACTGGCGCAAGGGCGCGGAATCGAGGCAGGTGGTGGCCAGATGTCTCAACGCGACTTCCACCCTGGATGGTATCCTCCGGTGCGAGCATTCGTACGCATATGTGCATGTGCACACGCCGCTCTCCGCATTAATTCCATTCGCGAGTCACACGATCTCCATTATTTTCCATCCTCGTTTCCCTTTTTTCTCTTTCCGTCCCTCCCCGCTTCGCTTTCGCATTCGCCTTTGCCGAGCTCTTGCTTCCACCGAACCAAACAGTTATCTCATTTGGCTGGGATGGCTCATGCATCGAGAGAAATTTATTGGTAGTCGCTACTGTATTTTATAACAACGGATGTGCGTGCACTTATACGTACAAAAAAAATGTGAAGGCTACTGAACGGAGAAAAAAGATTTAATAAAAATTACTAACTTTCTTACTAAATTCTTTATAATTACATTTATATTATGTATGATTTTAAAAAAAAAATATTAGAAAGAAATGTAAGCCATACCCCGTTGATATTCACACTAAAGTTTGGCAAGGACTAATGTTTTTATAGAGTGGTGGTAAAGTGTCTGGTTACTGAGGTAATGGGTTCAATTCCTCGATAACGACATTTTTTTTATAATAATTGTTTAAAATACTACAATATATTATAAGGAATATTATACATCTTCACACTGAGAAAAAAATTGGGATAAAAATTATTATACTAAATGTAAAAAGAGGGACAAATGACATCTTCTTGTCTTAGTTAATATACAGTTTAAAAGAGGTTATAAGAAAAATGAACATTTTTATTAT